>CAUZXS010001945.1:62500-138492 GCA_963585895.1 Sepioteuthis lessoniana
AAAAGCCATTTGATATGTAACATTTATTGTATCTTCCAGTGGCACAGGCAAGTAAATGTCATCTTTTAGAACATTGCTAATAATACTAAAAAAATCAGATAAAGCCTCTTCAAGAATATTAAGTAAAATAATCTATATCTTTTAGCCCCATGATTTTATGATTTTTCACTTCTTTGAGATGTAAAAAAAAATTTAAAGAATAAAAGATGTAAACAAACGGCTACTGCTGTTACTACATAATACCTTAAAAATTTCCCTTAGCCAAACGTGGTACGCTTGTTGGCCGAGCGGTCTGAGACTTAGTCTAACGTAAAGTTGGATGGGTTTCGATCCCGGCTTCGAGCGTCCTACGTGTCTAGCCACACTGAAGAGTTCTGATAGAACGAAACAGTCTGTCTGTGGAGGACTATATATATATATATATATATATATATATGTGTGTGTGTGTGTGTGTGTGTGTGTATTGGCCAAGTGGGTAGAGTGTTTGCCGATGGTCAGGGATACCTGGGTTCAGTCCCACGTTGCGTCATACCAAAGACTTTAAAAATGGTACTTGATGCCTCCTTGCTTAATATTCAGCAATAGAAGATACGTTTCAAGGGTAAAATGGAGCAATCCAGGGAAAGGAGTAGTGCCCCCCTTACATTTCGGTGTTGTAGCTATTGAAAAGGGAACCTTCTGGTCGCCCTCGACTACGGTCGCCAACTTTACTTTACTATATATATATGTATATATTTGATTGAATATCAGAAAGGTGCATTGTAAGTCTTATCGAGAAGATGGCCCAAAGTTGGGCAGAAAGTATTTGGGAAATAACAAATTATGAAAAGTTTATCAACCAATTACCGCCGAATATCATAAGATCAATACGGCAATTCTATAGGGTTAACAAAAAGATATGTAAGCAAAAAATGTCTATTATGTTCAATCAAATATACATATATATAAATATATATATATATATATATATATATATATATAATTATTACAGATGAGAGATAAGTTTTTGGAGTTGAATTGTTAAAAGAGCCTTTTCTTATTTTAATTAAATCTCCGAGGTAAATCTAGATAATCTTAATCACTTACAGTATTCGGATTATCGTTTTCATTGCTATATTCCTGATGTTTCTGTCGATGCGTTCCTCGGTCTTCTTCAGGTGTATGAACTACACAGAACTTCGAACTCTATCCTTTATTTAATCCACAGGGTTAGGTTGTCCTGATTCCGTTAACCATAATCTGGTACCAGTGTTAAGCTATTATTAGTATTCTTTATGATTTACATGTTGTTAGGATTGAACCTGAAACCTTTAGATGATTTCACTTAGAAGTACCTTCAACCAACCGCCTATATCCGTTGCGCCATATGTCCTGCTCGTTAAAAGTGCTTTTCTAGCTGGGTTGTAACGTGGACGATTGTGACTTATGGGAAATATGCAACTCTCTAGCCTCATAAGTAAATATTTGTTTAGTTATTTACTAATTTAGCTTAGTTGTGATACAAGACTAAAAGTAAGGGGCGCCCCTTTACTTTTGACCTTGTGATAATCTAACTTGTTAAAAATTTCTCTACATGAAGTGTCCCTGTTTTCATTTAGACAACACTTTGTTTTCGAGCTATCTCGTATCTAAGACATTGTATATTCATTTAGACGGTAGATACTCTTGTAGGCATATTTTGGTTGATATACACACACACACACACACACACACACACACACACACACACACATATATATATATATATATATATATATATATTGCAAAAACTGAATGGACTGGCATTGAAGTGGTGTTTTTAAAATGTTATTGAAATGAAGCGACTTCGTTTTGTTTTGTGTTGATCCCTGACTTTTGCGATAGTTTTGTCGTAATTGGTCTCCGAAGAACATTCGAACATCTAATAAAAGTCAGCCTGAAACAGAAAACAGAACCATTTTTCCGTATCTGAACCTTTTCTGAATGTCGACAATCTCAAAAGTACTTCTATGCCACAGATTCTTTTGTGTCCGATCTGTGAGAATAAGAAAACAGTAAAATTCTAACCTTTCTGCAATAATAGTCTATTATTATTTATATAATAACCCTGTTGAGTCAATTAGCATTGTCGTAATTTCTTTTCACACGATCAGTTTAAAGACACTTGATGCCATGAGCACAACGCAACAATGTCGTTCTCTCATTCGGCTTCGTATAACAACTAGACGTAAAGTTACTGCTTTTAATTCGGTAATAATATTGTGTTAGTATAGAGTTTATTCTAAGGCTAACAGCAACAAATAAATGAATTAATACTTCGTTTAATTCTAACAATTTATTAATCAACACGTGAACACAATTAATAACAATATACATATACATATGTGTGTAAAGTTGAGTCAAAGGGACTTACCGGCGCGCAGAAGATATCTGGTATCTTAGGGTTGTCTTTCTAAGAGCCTTTAACGTCACTGCCTCACGGAACGTTTGGTGGAATCTATCTGGCTGGATTTGGGATTTTTGCGCCAAGACTTCTGGGCTCGTCACGTGATTTGTATATCCAATCACAGAGAGCCTCTACCTCACTCACTCCATACACAGGAATTACCATTTTACTGAGCCAACAATACCATAGGAATCCAGTCCAGTCAGTTGGGGCTGTAGAATACACCGACTGCATCTCTGCAGAGGGGTAAGACCTCCTCCCTAACGAGTGTCCTAGATATGACACCAAACTATCTAATAGCGTGGCTTCAGACCTGGAGCTCTGAGGAATGTGGAGTACCCGACATTGCCACTGCTCAAAGCTCTACTCTAACCTGGAGCGGTAGTACCTCTTACGGTGTTATCTATCGATCAGATAGAACGATGATACAAGGTCAATTTGTAAGCGGAGTTTAACAGGTTTGAATTCAGAGTTTTTCTTTTCCTAGACTAGTTGCTTCATCAAGGCAGAAGAACCCAGTCTGCCCTACAATTTACCCATAGCTGGAGGGAGAATAATTGGATTCATACGTTTCCCAAGGGTGTTTGTGCTATGTGAAATGCAATCAGTCTCGTCCAGGATTTGAACTTGTGTCGAATTAGTATTATATATCAATACTTGGAACTATATAACTGTGTGCAAATGAATAGTCTTGAATTGAATTATTGGTATCAAAAAACAATACTTGCAACCACTTCACTGTGTGCAAACAAATAATTGTCATTAAATAGAATTATCAGAGCTTGATAACAAAAATAATTGAAACAATTTAACAGTGTGCGAACAAAGTAGATAAAGTTGGCGCCCTTAGTCGAGGGCGACCCGAAGGCTCCCTGTTCAATAGCTGCTACACTGAGATGTAGAGGAGGGTGCTACTCCTTTCCCTGGATTGCTCCACTTTACCGTATATGTATACCCATTATGTATATATGTATAACCATTTAACTGATGGTAAATCAAATTGTTAATATTAAAAAGCAAGACTTAAAACAATATAACTTTATACGGACATATGAGCTCTGGCGCGTTTAAAAATGTTACCTACAAATTATTTGTTTACAAATCATATATAAGATTTATGTATAAAGAGGATTTGGCTTTAAATAACCTACAAGGATTGATATGCTATAAAACCCAACCAACCAACCAATCAACCAGCCACCAAATAACCCACTATAAGAATCATATTCTTGAAATATCTATCCTTGTAATCAATGATCAATTCAGAAACTTGTTATTTCACATAATCCATATCATACAATTCGTTAATATAGGTAAATTTTGTGGATATTGCAAGAGACAGTGTTGCCCAGTCGGCTGTATGTCATATAACTGCGCAAGGAATTTTTTATATAATCATTTTTCGTTGGTTATATCTTATCTTTTGGTTTAGTTAGGCTTAGAACTATCCGAATTAGTGCACGGGTAGGGGCACACATTCAGCGCAGGTGTTCACGCTCGCGCGGGGAGGATGTGACAATCACAGATGTCATAATAAAAACACCGGATAAAAATAGGACTAGGGGTGTGAATGACGTCATATCCGGAAGCGATGGGCTGAGGATTTTGGGTGATTTTTGAAAAAAAGCTGTTAGTTGAGATTTGAACCTAAACGAAGCAAGTTGATTTTGGAGTTTCGGCGAGGCCAGGCGAGTTGGATCAACGAGATGCGCTGCGCGTGGTGGGGTCAGATGGAACAGTCAGCATAGTAAAAATTGTGTCTCTCTCTCTCTCCTTGTGTTGAAAACCTAAAAGTCAAGAAGGTCATAAAAGTTTCGTACCTGAACTACCGAGAGTCGTCAGTGTTTCGAATGTTTTTCGGATTCCTATGCATATCAACGTTTTATACATATCCGTATATTTTACATAACCATACATATGGGTATGTCACATCTCTCTCTCTATCTCTCTCTCTCGCTCTCTCTCTCTCTCTCGCTATCTATCTTTCTCCCTCCCTCTCTCTCTCTCTCTCTCAAGATTCCTATGCATATGAACGTTTTATACATATCCGTATATTTTACATAACCATACATATGGGTATGTCACATCTCTCTCTCTATCTCTCGCTCTCTCTCTCTCAAGATTCCTATGCATCTGAACGTTTTATACATATCCGTATATTTTACATAACCATACATATGGGTATGTCACATCTCTCTCTATCTCTCTCTCTCTCGCTCTCTCTCTCTCTCGCTCTCTCTCTCTCTCTCGCTATCTATCTTTCTCCCTCCCTCTCTCTCTCTCTCTCTCTCAAGATTCCTATGCATATGAACGTTTTACACATCCGTATATTTTACATAACCATACATATGGATATGTTACATGTAGAATACACCGACTGCGTCTCAGTAGAGGGGTAAGATTCCCCCAACGACTGTCCTGGTTATGACACTAAACAATATGATGGGAAGGCTCCAGTAATGCTGGAGCTTTAGGCAATGTGGAGTACCCCTTTATTGCTATCGCTCTCAGGTCCATTCTGGTCCGGAGTGGTAGCGCCAAATAGGGTTCTATATATGGATCAAATAGAACTAAACTACTTATAGTAAACTGAATTGTTTGAATTAGAACTGTTTGACTAAACTGAATAGCTTGAAATAGAATTTCTTTTGAGAATTAAACTGTGTACTTACGCTAAACTGAATTGTTTGAAATAGAACTGTTCATTTGTATAAACCTGGAGCGGTAGTGCCTTTTACGATGTTATCTATGGGTCAGATAGAACGATTTAACCATTTAACTGATAGGTGGCATTCATTTCAGAAGATTTTTTTGTTTTGGCGCGAAACCCACAAAAAGGGCTCGAGCGTGAGATCTTCCACGAGACGGGTAGAGGACGAGGGAAGGAAGGTCCCAGAGACCAGTCGGCAAGAGAGAGCAGTCAAGAGGAGGTCGGCCGGCGGTGTATTTTCACAGATGGAAACAAAGGTTGATATGCCATAAAACCCAAACAAACAAGCGACAGTGTAAGCTGAGAATCAAGACGGTAATGTGTCGGACAATCCAGAAAGTTCTTCAATGTGTATAGAATAAAATGATAATTCATCGGGCAATAAATCCCTATAATAATGATGATTCAAGTGGCTATAAATCCCTGTAATAATGATAAATTTGGGATACAAACGGATTATCTAATCTCGGTCAGACGAGATAATAAACAAAAAGAGAACCTGCCGATTAGTGGACTTTTCAGTTTTGGCTGACCACATGGTGAAACCGAAGGAAAGCGAAAAGAGAGATTAGTACTAAGACCTTGCATGAGAACTGAAAAAAGCTATGGAACATGAAAGTGACGGTGATACCAATTGTAATCAGTGCACTCGGTACATTCACCATAGTATTGGTATAGGGACTGGAGGACTTTGAAATAAGAGGACCAGTGAAGACCATCCAAACTACAGCATCATTGAGATCGGCTGAGAGAAGTCCTGGAGACTTGAGGAGAATTTCAGTCACTCAGACTCCAGTGAAAAACCATCAGCTTACGCTGGTGTGAAAAACTCTCAAATGAGTAAAATGATAATATATATAATAATATTTTCAAGTGGGTCAAGAAGTTCGAAGCTCATGATACTTGTGAAGGCTGTAGGTGTTGTGCGAGCCTTACCCATCTCACCATAATGGACTCTTCTCACCCGTATTAGTACTGAGAGATTTCGCTGCCAGCCGAACAATACCGGAATTATCCGAAACAGTCCAAGATTTATTACCTTTTCTGTGGAACTCTTTCTTGTGTAATATAATCTGTTTACCTAATACCCGTGTCTGCGTTTTCATTAGTGACCCTTTCCGGGGCCACAACAATAGGGCACCGAGTTCTTCACCTTCTGGGTCATATTTATCCGTACATCCCACCGGCAGGATTTGACACAAGGTCTTTTTTATAGTGGGGGTTTAGGGGAAAGGGAGAAGCTGCGCACGAGCCAAAATTCGTGCGCTGCTGGTCAATACTGGTCATAGGATCACTAGGTACGATGTGAACTATGTCAGCCTTTGGTAAGTATCCCGACACAGGTGACTTTGCTGGTCATAGAGTCACTAGACCCGAAGATTTTCTCCAGAGTCTCCGATAAAAATCCAAGTATCCAAAAATGTGTCAGGGCTCAAAAGTCAGCCAGCCAGAATCCGTCCAGATCTTTGCCATAGTGTTACATAGCTACAATTACCGCCATGTGCGAAATAGACATATAATGTTCATAACGATAGAACATATAAAGAACATAGGAATCTCGAAACTCGAAAACGCGTAACGACTTCTTGTTCATGTACGAAACCTTTTATTAACTTTGAGTCAAAGGTTTCGACATAAGGAGGAGAGACACAATCTCGCTATGCCGTCTAATTCATTTGGCCCCTATCTCGTGCGCCACCCACGGCGCGCAAATTCGTCTCGCCTCAGCGAGCCCCAAAAGTCGAACCTCCTCGTTCGGCGTCTAGTTTTCAACTCTCCAACTTTCTTCGAAATCCCCAAAATCCTCCGCGCGTTTCCGGTGCGTGACGTCACCCGCACTTTGTCACTCATTTCATCATCTCAGGCTATTGTGACATCTCTGAGTGACATGTCCGCTCTCTGCGCGCACACGCGTTACCACCTGCATCAAGGTTGCACCTAACTAACCAATGTGCTGAGCCGAAAGGTTCCCAGCCTAACTAAACCCAAAGACATGAACCGAAATCCCTCGGCTATTATATTACAATAGATGAGCCCAGAACTTCAGAATCTCTATCTTCTTACCAACGCATTCTGATTAATGATCTCATAGTTTATTACTATCGTATCTAGATGAAGTAGCGACTAACCCAAGCGGATATTGAAAAGAGCTTATTTTTTGCTTAAGATCGACAATGACGAGGAATTCTTAAATGATGTCTGGTTTTCGAATGAAGCTCACTTCCAGTTGAATGATTGTTTTAACTTCAAGAACTGGGTGTTTTTCGTAGCAGTTTTACCATAGCATTTTTGATTCTACGACAAATAAGATCTGATAAGTTTAGGGCATAATATCAGCATACAAAATAATTTTGGTGACCTCACTTTTTTTTTTGGTGCTTATTTTATTTAATGGTTAATCCAGCCGTTCATTTTCTTTCGGCATCTTTTCAAGTGAAACTTTTTATGTGTTGTTATATTGGCTTCGATCTCTGAACCAAGATAGTTAGGCACCTACTGTTGCGGTAGATTTCAGTTATAATATATCAAATATATAATATATCAAATATCTAATATATAAGTTATAATATATCAAAATTACCTTTAATCTGACAAAGAAAAGAAGCAGAAGGTACCCCGCAAAAACAATTACCGACGCCGACTATGCCGATGACATAGAGTTACTGGCGAATACGTCTAACTAAGCCCAGACACTACAGCATAGTTTGGAACGAGACGCCGCAGGCATTGGCCTCCATGTCATTGCACACAAAACTGAATATATGTGTTACAACCAAACAGGCGACATTACCACACTAGACGGAGCCTCTCTGAAACCAGTTGACAAATTCACCTACCTAGGAAGTAGCGTCTCATCAACCGAAAAAGATATCGATATACTACTAACGAAAGCATGGACAGCTATCGATAGGCTTTCGATCATATGGAAATCAGACCTGACCGATAAAATAAAACGCAGTTTCTTCCAGGCAGCTGTCGTATCGATACTGCTGTATGGATCCACTACGTGGACGCTAACTAAGCGGCTGAAGAAGAAACTAGACGGCAATTACACGAGAATGTTGAGAGCAATACTGAACAAGTCCTGGCGACAACACCCAACAAGACACCAACTATACGGCCACTTGCCTTCCATCACGAAAACTATACAAGTTAGACGAACCAGACACGCAGGACACTGCTGGAGAAGCAAGGACGAACTCATAAGTGATGTACTCCTATGGACCCCCACATAGGGCCAAGCAAAAGCAGGACGACCAGCTCGAACATACATACAGCAGCTATGTGAGGATACGGAATGTAACCCTGAAGACCTGCCAAAAGCGATGAATGATAGGGAGAAGTGGCGAGAGAGGGTCAGGGATATCCGTGCTAGCGGCACGACATGATGATGATGATGATATTGTATTAAAATTTGTTTTAATATATTTGTATAATATATTAAGATTAATTTTAACATATTATAATTTGTCATTGTCAATTTCAATCTGTTTCTAATGTTTTCTCTTTTATTGTTTTTATATCTATTCTTTTTTTTGCGTACATTTATTTTTTATGTTCATACCTATCTATCTATCCCTTCGAGGATCATTAAATAAGTTTCCAGACTTTTTTCGTATGGGCATTTTTATTGATAGTACACACATGAAACTCTAGTCCCTTTCGAAGTAATCTCCTCCGGTTGCAATGCACTTGTTGTACCGTTCCAACATCTTCTGGAAGGCCCCATGGAAGTCCTCTTGTGTGAGCGTGTCAATGACCTTCGTCACAGTCTCTTTCATTTCCTCAATTGTCTCATAACGACAGCCTCTAAGCTTAGGGAATAACCAAAAGTCACAGGGAGCAAGGTCTGGACTATAGGGAGGGTGGCTGAGGAACTGTCTTGACGCCCATCTTGGCCAAATAGTCTGTGACAAGGATGGAGTTATGGACTGGTGCATTGTCCTGGTGGAAATTCCACAGACCCGATTTGAACAGTGCTGGCCTATTCCCAAGGAATCTCTTCCTGAACTCCCTTAAAACCTCAACATAGTAACCCTAACCCTAACCCTTTGGCCAATCAATTCTGGTATATTGACTTCCTGACTCCTCCCACACCTCTCATCATCCCACACAGATTTCCTGGCTTCCTTAAATCTCTTTTGCCACTCAGAAACTGATGCTCGATTAATGCAAGATGGTCGAAAAGTAGTCTGAAGCATTCCATATGTTTCTGTGGCATTTTTTCCGACTTTTATTGCATATCACTCTTGTAAAGTGTCCTCACGTCCAGATTGCATTTTTGAAATTCACCAGCTGGGACAATCTGGCTTTAGCAGGGTTTATTCCAATTCCTGCTATAGGTGTTCATTTGAAGCTAAAATCATAAAAATTGGTCAGTCATCTCATAAGATGTATAGCAATAACATAGGGAATGTTCAACTAAAAAGATTAGAGGGAATCGACTAAGAGAATAAAAAAGACAGTAAGATTGATATTTATCAAAGATAGATAGATAGATAGATAGATCTATTTTGTTACTGTAATTATAACTTCTTATGCTATTATTATTATTATTATTATTATTATTAATGCTACTCCGACTTCCAATCAGACTGCGCTCACTCGACCAGTAGAATATGGATGAACAGACAAGAATTGCAAATAAATATAGAGCTTCTCTTGTGGCCGCGGAATCGGAACTTTTCAGTTAGAAATTGTTAAAAAGGTCATAGCATGAAAACTCTTGACAGCAGCTCACTTTCTGATAAAGGTTAATTTCTAGCAAGTTTAGTTTGATCTATCTATCTATCTATCTATCTATCTATCTATCTACGAAGCAGAATGACAAAGACAGATAGACAGAATTTGAGATTAATATATAAGTAAATATGATCAAACCGAAGTACAAGAAATTGACTTATATATATATATATATATATATATATATATATATATAATCAAATAATCACCAAGGATTGATATGCCATTTAAACCAAATAAACTAACCGAACCGAACCGAACCTAACCTAACCTCATATCTATCTATCTATCTATCTATCTATCTATCTATCTATCTATCTGTTCATTGTTCATGTTAGTCCAATATCTATTTATCTACAAAGAAAATAATAGCTGACTGACATAGATAGATAGACAGAATTTGAGATTGATATGAGTAGATATGATAGGACCTATATGCAAAAAATAGACTCTCTCTCTCACACACACACACACACACACACACACACACATATATATATATATATATATATATATATATGCGTGTGTGTGTGTGTGTGTGTGAGTCTATTTATTTAGTTTATTTGGTTTAAATAGTATATTAACCCTTGATGATTATATGCCATTTAAACCCAAAAAAAAACTAACCGAACCTAGTCTTATATTTATCTGTTCATTCATCTATGAATGTACATGTTTTGGCCAATTCATATTTGAGACAAAACCCCAACAAATTTCAGGGCCTTTTTCAGTCTTTGGCTTACTTTTCGAATTCATTAAAATCCTTATTTTCGGACTCATTAGCAATGTTTTGCACTGACCACAATATTATTGGCTGAATAGCAAAAAAAAAAACAAAAAAAAAAAACAAACTTACATTCACTAGCCCTGTGTGAACACCGGATACCGTTAGGAGGACGTACAAAGAGACTGATGATGGTGATGAGAAACAGGGAGAGAGAGAGAGAGAGAGTCAAAGGAATCAGTATTATCAGATTGAGTAGATGACGATTAAGTAAGTAAAGTTGACGACAGTAGTCGAGGGCGACCTGAAGGCTCCCTTTTCAATAGCTACTACTCCTTTCCTTGAATTGCTCCACTTTACCCTTGATACGTACTTTATAATGCTGAGTGTTCAGCAATGAGGTACCAAGCACAATTTTTCGAGTTTTTGGTATGACGCAACCTAGGACTGAACCTAGGTCTCCCGGACCATTAGCGAACACCCTACCCACTCGGCCAATGAGCCGGTCAATGTCAAATTACAATCAATATTTTCAAGATAGTCTGTGCGTTTTTAACGCAAATTGGAAACTTAATGAAAGTTGAAGTGAAATGTTTTCCAGTTGTTTCATCTTCATTTTAAGTCCCTTTGCAGAGTCATATTCACACAAACTGAGCATGCGCAGTAAAAAACTTTTCACGTTCTTGGTAAAAATCAAATATTGCGTCGTAAATACATCCAGATAGTTGCACTACCGCACTTCTATGAAAATTGCTTTAGCTTTAGATATTCCATTAAGGTTGTAATACCATTAAAGAAAGAAACCAAAATATTCCTTGTACAATGTCATGCATTCTCTGCTTGACTCTTATTGCAGCAGCGACAGGTAAACTGTTTGATAGACAGTCCCATGGTAAGACAACATCTTGGAGAAGAAAATACTGTATTAAAACCAGCTGAACTCCATTTAGAAATTGATCTTGTGTCACGTCCTGGCCATGATAGAAGGGTTGGGTAGATACCAGACTGACTCTTAGAAAGAAAACCGTACAGGTCTCCAATGGAAAGTAAAGTTAGTAAAGTTGGTGACCGTGGTCAAGAGTGATCCGAAGGCTCACTTTTCGATAGCTATTACACTAAGTTGTAATGGAGAGCGCTACTCTTTTCCCTACATTGCTCCACTTTACCGTTGATCCTTACCTTATAATGCTGAGTGTTAAGCAAGGTAGCATTAAGTACCATTTTTTGAGTCTTTGGTATGACTCGACCTGGGATTGAATCCCCGTCTACCGGGTCATTGGCGAGCACTCTAACCATTATGCCAATGGTGGAAAACCATTAAAACCAGCTGAACTCCATTTAGAAATTGATCTTGTGTCAGTCCTGGCCATGATAGAAGAGTTATGCAGATATATACTGACTCTTAGAAAGAAAGCCGTACAGAGACCTCCAGGGGAAAGTAAAGTAAGTAAAGTTGGCGACCGTTGTATCAGATGCTACCATTCCAGACCAGAGTGGACCTGGGAGTAATGGCAATAAATAGGTACTCCGAATTCCCCAAAGCTCAAAAACTGGAACCTCATTATCAGATGCAGTTTTGTGTCATATCCAGGACAATCGTTATGGTGGGGTCTTACTCCCCGACAGATGCAGTCGGTGTATTCTACAACCCCAGCCAACTGGAGTGTCTTTGAAGGCACCCATTGTCCGCACAGAGTTGATCAATGTAAGTTTTTGCTTTTCAGCTAGTTCTGTTGTGTCCATATGTAGAAGCCCACTGGAGAACATCGCTAATGAGTTCATGAACAATTATCAATTCATCTTCAACAATTACCAGTATGTTTTGATGGTTTTACTTAAATGGTTTATGTGATGGAAGGTAAGTGGCCATACAGCTGCAATTTTGTAGAGTGCTGCTTCCAGGATTTATTCAAAACTTGTGAAGTTTCCATCTCGCTTTTTCTCCGAGCGTTATGATTGATTGATTTTAATGGCATGTCAACTCATCTAGGGTTATTTTGTGCCTAGAGGTTAGGGAATCGGATTCATTGTACGTTCCGAGTTATATTTTTAGTGCAGCTGTTCATTATGAAATTTTTTTTACGCATGGTTATGTCAAATACGAATAATTTTCAAGCAGATCTATTAGGCCCAAGTATGGAACTCTAACAGTTGCTACCAGTCCGAGTCAAAGTGGACCTGAGAGTAATTGCAATGGAAGGGTATTCCACCTTACCCTAATATCTACAAAAATGAAGTCTCACTGTTAGTTCCAGTTTAGTGTCCCAGCTAGGAAACTTCTTTATTGGGGAGTGGGGGAGTTTTCTTTACGGCGGATAGAGTCAGCTATTTCTCAACCTCCTTGACGAGGTGGATATGCCAGCAGAGGTAAAGTGGCAGCAAGACATACCCTGTTTTATCAGAATTGTGTAATTTGACATCAGGGTCGTAAAAGACCACTTTCTTAGTTTTTTTTAGCTATTTTTTTTGAGTCAGAAAACTGTTTAGCATAAAGAAAACGTTTCATCGAAATATGTCCCTTTTTCCAAATAATACGGTAATGCACCTTTCGGGGCGATACAAGCTTTAAAACCTATTAGACGTCAAGATATAAAAGTTGATAACAGGTTTATTTTGAATATATCGATCTTAAGCTGAAATTGCCCTCAAAAAGCTCAGGGATAAGGATGAGTAATCCGGGTAATATTCTTGAGTCCTTATAAGGAAGGAAAAAAATCACTTATATTTATTTATCCAACCCCTCCATCACAATTAGGATATATGACACAACGTCAGTTTTTGAGCAGAGCATGGCTGGTTTGAATGCAGCATTTTCCTTTCTTAGACTGGTTGCCTTATCTGAACTAAATAACGTAATATTTACTCAAAAGTAGGGGGAGGGAGAACAAATAGATTCATGTTTTTTCCCAGTTGCATTAATGGGAAGTGAAACACAAACATCCTCGGTCAGGTATTGAACTCCGGTCGCCGTTTCCATTTCTTAGGATGATAACCACTTCACTGAATTAGCCTAAGTTTTTATATGCCACCAGTCAGTTCATATCTATCTTTCTATCATTCTATCTCAATCTGTTTATATCTCTCTATCTAGTTATGGTCTTTGGTGTGGTTTCAAGTGAGGGCCACATCATGCAACCTCACATCTTCGAAGTCGGCTTGAAAGTCAACACCAAAGTGTACCTGGATGTGCTGAAGAGTGTGGTGATCCCCTGGTGCAATCAGGTGACCGCTGGCCGACCTTGGATGTGGCAGCAGGACTCGGCGCCGGCTCACAAGTCCAAAGAGACCCAAGCTTGGCTTCAGAAGGAGTGCTACGACTTTGTACCCTTCTCTCACTTGCCCCCCTCCTCTCTCGACCTGAACCCGCTGGACTACTTCGTTTGGTCATACGTCGAGAACATCACCAACATGACCTCCCACAACACCAAAGCCAGTCTGATCACCGCCATCCTCCGAGTATTCGCCGAGCTCTCGCCGGCGCTTGTGGAAAAGGCATGCTCCCAGTTCCGGATCCGTATCGAGGCAGTGATTGAGGCTGAAGGCGGCTACATTGAATAGATGTCAGCTCTACTACATAATCAAGTTACCTGAATTAATTTTTCGATAAAAGTTTTAAATAAAGCTGTAGTGTTGTTTTCTTTAGGACGACAATTTTATCGTTCCACCCTGTACTCTATAAAAAATCGGCTGTACGGCCTTTTATATCCCATTTCAGATATCATTAAATTTAAATTTCAAAACAACACAGTATGGTGTAGCACAATCACCAAAAATAAAGATATTCATCGGAATAATTGATAAGTTCACTACTACTAAATGGTTGCACCACCTAGGCTCAAACAAAAAAATCATCGAGAAAAAAGCTAGTTGGAAACTGTATGAGGATTCTGGGAGCTGTTTTGAATATATCTTGAAAGTAGCACTTTACAAAACTGCAACTGTGCGGCCACTTACGTCTTATGGCACAAATCATCCCAGTAAAACCAATGGGTTTCGATACATGGCTTATAGCAAAAACTTACACTCATCGGCTCTCAGTAGACACTAGATGCCACCTAGTGGACTTGCCAAGAGCAATAGCAGATAGGGAAAGATGGCGAGTGAGAGTCATGAGAACCAGTTCTGTCAGTACGGCTAGATGAACGGCGTGCAAACAAATGACCGATGTTAAATTAAATTGTAAGGGTTATATAGCAATTCTTGTAACCATTTAACGGTGAGCAAATAAATGATTAATATTAAAAAGAATTATTAGTGTTAGATAGAAATACTTGAAACCATTTAACTATGAGAAGAATTAACTCCAAATTTTTTGAAAATGAAATTATCTAAAAACCATTCAGTGACAAGTCATAAATGTATATCCATTTAACGGTGTAAAGAAATGACGGGTTTAAAATTAAATTGTTAGTATTACATAGCAATACTTGAAACCTTTTGACTGTGAGCAAATAAATGAACTGGTTCGTTTAAAATCAAGTAATATCAAGTAGGCTCATTAGCGTTTGATAGAAATACTTTAAACCATTCAACTGTGTGCAAACAAATGAACTGGTTCGTTTAAAAATGTTATATACAAAATATGTGTTTATTGATCATATCTATTTAATATATATATATGCCCGTGGTATAATGGTTATAATGGACACAGCGACACGAGTTCAAATCCTGGACGAAACTGATTGCATTTCACGTAGCACTAATACCCTTGGGAAAGGTATGAATCGAATTATTCTCTCTCCAGCGATGGGTAAATAGTAGGACAGACTATGTTCTTCAGCCTTGGTGAGGCAACTAGTCTAGGAGAAGAAAAAACTCTAAATTCAAACCTGTTAAACTCCGCTTAAAAAATTGATCTTGTGTCATATCCTGTCCGAGCGGAGGGGTTGGTATATATATATATATATATATATATAAGTGTGTGTGTGTGTGTGTGTGTGTGTGTGTGTGTGTGTGTGTGTGTGTAAACAGTATTTGACATTAAATAATCTACGATGGCAGATATGCCATAAAAAAACACAACCAATCAACTGTCAAAGACGATGAAATGAAGTATATGCCATAAGAATCGATAAAAACAATGGAAAGGACATGGACATTTTAACATTAGGTTTGTTTTTTCCTTTGTCATCGTAAATAATCGATACATTTACCTCGACTCTTTGTCATGGGTAGGATTCGATACAAGATTGATTTTGTTTAAAAGTGGAATTACTCCTGCACTTAAATGCATGGGTGGGTAGTGCTAAAAATGCTTGAGGGCATCTCAGACAGCAAATAATGAACCTGAATTTAACCCCTTTTAGACGAGGTGGTAAGTGAAGCTAAGGACTGGGGCTCAGTTCCCTGAAGTTTAAATCATTAGCTTTATTTTCTTTGGTGCATGTGCCAGGGGAAAGATTGTTGCATAAACATCCTTACAATTTTTGTGAGAATGATGGATCGGTTGATTTTAGTGGCATGTCGACCCATCTAAGGTTATGTTATGCCTAGAGGTTAGAGAATCCTGTTCACTGCATCTTCATGTTACGATTTCGGTTCCTTTGTTCAATGATATATCAGCCTTCGGGGATTATTTAATGCCAAAGCCATCTATGTAGAAGGATAGCAGTGATACAATTTAATCCATAGCTAGGGAAATAATGGGGTTTATATCTTGTTTGAATTCGCTTGCTTGAGTCCAGCACTTTACACATTACTCCCTCGGACTTCGGTTAATAATGAACATTAAAAACTAACCTTTTCATCCCAATCGAGAAATCCTTCTCTTTCTATTTTATGATCTATCAAAATCTGCCAACCTCTATCACTTGTTTGCCCAATCGGCTGGGGCTGTAGAATATACCGACTGCAGAGAGGTAAGACCCCCCCATGAGTGTCCTGGATATAACACTAAACAATCTGATGGTGAGGTTCCAGTGATGCTGGGGCTTTGGGGAATGAGGAGCACTCCTTCATTGCCTTTGTTCCCAGGTCCGCTCAGGCCCGGAATGGTAAAACCAGATAGGGCCCTATCTATGGGGTAAATAGAACTAACTACATTCTTATGCTAAACTGGACTGTTTGAGAGAGAACTGCTTGACTAACCTGAATAGCTTGAAATAAAAATATTTTTGACAATTAAACAGTGTACTTACATTTAAACTGCGAGCTTATGCTAAACTGAATTGTTTGAAATGGAACTGTTTTTGACATTGAAACTGTACTTACACTAAACTGAATTGTTTAATATAAAACTTTTGTGCTTATACTAAACTGAATTAGCTGAATTAGAACTGGTTACATAAACTGAATAGTTTGAAATAGAAATGTTTTTGACAATTAAACTGTGTACTCATGCTAAACTAGAACTGATTATTTATATAAAAATGTATTTGGCGTTAAATAACCTACAAAGTTGATATGCCATAAAAACCAACCAACAAACCAACCCTCACTTGTTTAGCTATCCTTTTGATACCACTATACATACATGTCCATCTACATACATGAATATACGCTACCTTTGCCTACAAATACAAATAGACAGGCACATACTTTCATATAAGGGGGTTAATATCTTTCCCAAGGCTGTTAGTCCGAAAATGAATATAATAACGCGAGTGCATTTCGAACTCACTAACTTCGAGGCCGCAGTCCAGTGTTTTAGCCTTTACAATGTAATTGTTTCTTAAGAAACAGAGTGGACCTGGGAGTAATGGCAATGAAAGGTACAGTACCCATCCCAGAATTCCAAGATCAGAGCCTCACCATCAGATGCTGGATCCATTTTTAGTGAGGGTGGGTGTGGAGAAGATCCTACTCCTCTGCAGTCTGATTATTCTTAGCCCTGTCGATGGTCTGGATAAATTTTTATTTGTTTCCTTCCTTCGTTATTTCTTAAGTTAATACAAATAATACAAATGTTGGTATTTATCTAATCGTTTCCCTCTGGACAGGAGGTGTTACAATGTTAAGTATGGAACATTTAGACAGGATCGAACTCACTATTCCTACGACTGTGGCCAACCTTTCTCTTCCCAGGAACTCAGGCAAACTTCAAACTCTTCAGATTGGCCAATGAAGTACACTGGGGTTCTTCCTTTTACTTTGCCCTACCAGTAGCAGCGGTCTGATTCCAATTTATCGACTGAGTCTAATCCAGCTGCAACAGAGGAGAAGTTAATGTAACGGTTATCATAATAAAAATTTGAAATCAGCCACCCAAGTTCAAATCCTGGACGAAGATTTTAACGTTTTACTAATACTTATTTACCAACCCCTCCGCTTGGGCAGGATATGACACAAGGTCAATTTTTAAGTGGAGTTTAACAGGTTTGAATTCAGAGTTTTCCTTCTCCTAGACTAGTTGCCTCACCAAGTCTGAAGAACTCAGTCTGTCCTACTATTTACCCATAGCTAGAGGGAGAATAATTGGATTCATACCTTTCCTAATGTTTTACTAATACAGTTCGGAAATGCATTATACCATCTCTTCTTCCCCTCAGCTCCACCAATGAGAATAAAACTTACAATAAACGATCTGCTCAGTATAGATCACTGGCCATTAGGCAACGTGAGGCGCCCAATCTACAAGACTAGAAGCGTTCACAGTGTAATGATTATTGTAAGGCAACCAACGTAGAAGAAGAAAAGTATCTGGATTCAAACCAACTTAACTACAACTAAGAATTTGACCTTGAGTCACATTTTGAGATTGATTTACTTTTTCTGTTGTCCCTTCTAACTTGTAACTTATTTTGACAAGAGATGTGATTTAGTAAATTACTTAGTTTGACACAAGGCCAGAAGTATGGAGCACTCAATGAGAACTGAACTCACGACTGTCTGCCTTGAGGTGCCCAACCTACAACAATAGATGCACTCGTAGCGTAATGGTTTTCGTCGTTGGAAATGAAATCTGTGACACGATTTCAATTCCTACATGATGATGTTTGCGCTTCATTTTGTGCTAATCCCTTTAGAAAAGGCATGAATCCATCTTTTTTCTTTTCAGCAATCGGTAAATAGTTGAATAGACAAGGTTCTTTAGATTCGGTTAGGCAACCATTCTGGGGGAAAAACTCTAAATTCAAACCAGCTTCACTCCACTTAAAAATTTGACCTTGTCTCACAACCTGTCCGTGGCGGATGGGTTGGGTAAATACATACTTCAGCTGTCAAGGATTTACTTTTTTTGTTGTTCCCTCCGACTTGAGACCTTCTCTAACTCAAATTGTTGTTCAGTATCTTACTTTGTTTGGCACAAGGACAGGAGCACGGAGCTCCCGGTGAGAATAGAACTCACTACCTATTAGGTTCTACGTGATACCCCAACCTACTTTGGCTGGTGTTAAAAGATTTGCTGGAGAGAAATGATATACGTCACTCGGGGCGAAATAGTAGCCTTGGCGTCGTGGCTACTTTGTTTGGTACAAGGGCAGGAGCACGGAGCTCCCAGTGTGAATAGAAGCCTTGGCGTCGTGGCTACTTTGGCTGGATAGTGACATCGTAGTGAGTTCGAACTCCAGTCTTGCTATTATGTTCACTATCGGACGAATACCTCTGGGAAAGGCATGAACCTCCGTATCCCCTGCCTGCTGTGGGTTAAATAGTGCCGAATGAAATGAAGGCCATGGTTCGCTCATATTGATTTCTTTCACATTTTCGTGGAATCTTGCGGAAATACGTTGGTTCTGTTTCTGTTCATAATCTGCTGAGATTACCAACTAAGAAAATCAACACGAAAAAAGGCAGGCTGCAGACGATATTCCTCAGTTTTAATAAAGATGGTGTCATCTCCGCATTAAATGACAAACTATTGATATTCGTAGATCAGTTCATTTTGAGGGGAAACGGTTTGGCTTCCGGTTTTCTTTGTTCAATGGCATATCAACCTTTGTGGATCATTTAATACTAAAGCCATACCGTCTAGAGGAACGGTAGTGATGTGATTTTACCCATGATTGGGAGGATAAGGGAGTCCATACCTTTCTTAAGAGCAACTGTCCGAAAGTGAACGCAATAACGCGACTGGACTTTGAACTCGCTTACTACGATTTCGCTGTCCAGCGCTTTAACCATTACACCACGAAGACACCACCAAGACGGAAAACGTTGTGTGTATAATAATGATACTCTAAATAATTTAACAATTATCAAGCTTCATCTCAGAAATTTAGACAAAAAGGACTATAAACAATTTATTTTTCCCATGTTAAACTTTGCAGTAAACTTCAGGCTGGAGAAAAAACTATAAATTTGTGGTCTGAAGTAATTTTCCCTAAAAGAAAGGATATTAAGAGTAACAATAAAACACTCAGGTATTTTTGAGCCCTGAAAAATAGAGCAGATTTGGTTTGGTTTGTTTAATGGCATATCAACCTTCGTGGGTTATCTAGTGCCAAAGCCATCATTCTAGAAGGACAGTAGTGATGCTATTTAACCCATAGCTGGGAGTATAAGGGGGTTCATACCTTTCCCAAGGGTATTTGCCCAAAAGTGAACGTAATAGCGTGACTGGAGCTCGAATTCGCTGACTACGATTCCGCAGTCCACCGCTTTAACCATTACACCACGAGGACAACCCCCGAATAGAGCAGAATCTCTGCCATTTTGAATACTAAAGGAGGATTAAATTATCAGTAATTCACATTACTAAAAATGCTAATTACATAACACATCGAGCTTAGAGAAATTTGAGAAGAAAGTTTAAATATTGACTATTAATAATATTGTTTTTAATCTTTGAAAGGAAAAAAAAATTCTGCCCAAAGAAATATTCTGACTTATAAGAAATGTCTGTCCAAGAGCGAGTCATTTGAACACCTCTTTTTATGAATATCAGGATTATCTTATATTAATTACTGAGTTTGCAGAATATCCTGCTTAGTTGAAAAACTAGAATTACTTAAGCAGCTTGTCTGATACCTGTAGATATTCTTATTTTATACTATGCCAAAATTTTGAAAGTATCAGTCTTTAATGTTACTTAAGTAAGTTGAAACTATCACTCTTTTTGAGGATGATCTAACGTTTATTGCAAATTCACCAACTCAAGCCGAATCTCAGCAGCATTGCCTGGAGCCAGTAGCAAGTGGCATTTATATCTACGTGAATAAAAGTTCATGTATTTTAATAAAGATGGTATCATCTCCGCATTAAATGACAATCTACTGAAATTAGTAGACCAGTTCATATACCTTGGTAGCAATATCCCATCTACTGAAAGAGATCTAAACATATGAATAGGAAGGGCAGGCGGATATCTCTGATAAAATAAAACAGACATTCTTCAAAACAGTTGGAGTGTTTGTAATACTGTATGGTTGCTAACCTGATCGGCTGGGGCTGTAGAATACACTGATTGCATCTCTGAAGAGGGATAAGACCCCTCCACCCAACGAAGATATGACATTAAACAATCAGCTGGTGAGGCTCCAGAACTTCTGGAGCTTTGGGGGATGTGGAGTATTCCTTCATTGCCATTGCTCACAGGTCCACTCTGGCCCGGAGTGGTAACACTTGATAGAGTCCTCCTATCTATGGGTCAAATAGAACTGTTTGACACTAAAACTGAGAGTAAACAAATGACTTATGCTAAATTGAATTGTTTGAAATAGAACTGTTTGATCGTTTAATTGCGTGTGAACTACTGACTGATGTTTAATTGAATTATTAGTGGTACATAGCAATACTTGGAACTATTTAACTTTGTTGACTTATTGTAAATTAAATTGTTAGAAATAGAACTGTTTGATCATTTTATTGAGTGTAAACAAATGACTGATGTTAAATTGGATTATTAGTAATACATAGCATTACTTGGAACAATTTAACTTTGTTGACTTATGCTAAATTGAATCGTTAGAAATAGAACTGTTTGATCCTTCAACTGTGTGTATTTAAATGTGTTTACAAATCATATATTTAATATATATGTAAAATCAAAATTTGGCATTAAATAACGTACGGTTGATATGCCATAAAACCAAACCAAAACAAACCAAACTAAACTAAAACAAACCAAACCAAACCAAATCAAACCGTATATTTATAACACAGAGACCGAAACAAAACACTTGGAGGGAACTATACAAGTGTTGGCCGACTAGCAATAATTTCCATTCACTAGCTCTGTGTGGACACTAGATGCCGTCTAGAAACCTTACTAAGAGTGAAGGCGTTCCTAGGAAATGGACACGACGATACGAGTTCAATTCCTATTTGCATTTTACATAGGGAAAAATATGAATACATTTATTCTCCCGCCAACTACTGATAAATAGTGGGGCAGACAGGGCTCTTGAACCTTGGAATGGCGACCGCTCTTCGAGAAGGAAAACTCTGAATTTAAACCAATTAAGCTTCGCTAAAAATCCACCTTGTGTCGCATCCTGCTCGTACGGAGGGGTTGGTATATATATATATATATATATATCTACGAAGAGTGATGGCCAATAAGGATAGATGACGAGGGAGTGAGTCAAGGAAACCCATGCTGTTGAAATGCCTTAATGATGATTGCCGAAATTTGATTAATTCTTAAATGTTTCATAACAATTAAAACAACATTTTTCATGTTCCATTGTATTTAAAAAATGGTCTCCTATTGGTCGAGAATTATTTGTTTTCACACCGTTATATGATTTCAACTATTCTACCTTATACAAATAATTTGCATACCGTTAAATGCTATCAAATATTCAAATCGAGCATTAATAGTTCAATTAAAAAAATATCATTTGCTTGCTCACAGTTATACGGTATAATATATTCAATCCAATTCAATCCAATATCAATAATCTTCAACCAGGTCTATTTGAGTCATAGATAGGACCCTGACAGGAACTAGTACTCCCTAAATAATCATTTCTTTGTACGTGGTTATTTGGTTTAAGATATAAAATCCAATTCAATCCAATATCAATTTTAACCAGGTCTATTTGAGCGATATATGGGACCCTGAAAGGAACTAATACTCCCTAAATAATTTTTTCTTTGCAAACGGTTTTATGGTTAAGATATTTAATCCAATTCTATCCAATATAAATAATCTTCAACTAGGTCTATTTGTGCCATAGATGGGACCCTGAGGGTAACTATTGCTCCCCCAATAATCATTTCTTTGCCCACAGTTATATGTTTTAAGATATTCAATCCAATTCTATCCAATATCAAGAATCTTCAACTGGGTCTATTTAAGCCAAAGATGGGACCCAGGCAGGAAGTAATATATTCAAAAATTTTGCAAACAATTATCTTGTCTTAAGGAACTAATAATAATACGCAGTGAACAATCATAGCTAGTCTGAATATAAGGTGCGGTAGAAATACCTCTCATATTTTAAACTGTCACCCGTGTGGTGCAACAGAACTTAGGCCAAGGGTAATGCTAGCTCCATCTAGCTAATGTCTTGCTATTTTCACTCAGCTATGATCAGCTACGATCATGGTTTGGACCTATGCATATTGTGCATTTGCTGTTGAAACATTTTTTTAGACTGGTGAATATCTAATTCCTACACAGACAGCTTTTCGTACTCATTTCATGTTACATCGGAATAATGCTGTTCTAGAGAGAAAATCTATACTGCTACTGGTTGAAAATTCTATCCGGAACAACATCATTCCGATGTAAGATAGAATAAGCATGAATACTTAACACTATATAACTGAGAACAAATATTTCTTCAAGATAAAATGACATGAAATATTCAAAATCAATTCCATACCGTAAATAAGCAATGTAGTCTAGACCTTGATGTAACTTATCGTGTTTACTTGAATGTTCCAAACATATCAAACTCCTGCAACTGATACACAATAACATTGGTGATATAATAAAAACGTATGTGATTGATTGAGACGCTTGGTAGGCTTTGTTTTCTTTTATAAAGAAAATCACATAACACTTTGGATCAAAGTAACGGTAAGGCCTGGCCGAGAAACAAGGCGAACTTCGACGTTTCAAAAACATATCTCGTGTAATAATCGACCCCTTGTTTTTTTGGCGAAAAATTGGTTTTAAATAGTCGTTCATTACACGAGTATATGCAGTAAATTTTTAACAATTTCACGCCATATTGTTTGTTTACGAATAAATAAATTTTGGTTGATTCAAAAGTTTCAGGTCATTGATATTAAACAAATTCATTAGATCATTATCTAAATATTAAAATATTTCCTTTTGTATCTTGGTTTTCTATGGTTTATTTGTTTAATGACATTTCAACCCCTTATGGGTTATTTAATGCATTATTAACCCTTTTTTTATATACATATATAAAAAGAATCACACGACAAATCCTTTATGTATTGACTCTGCATGAATACTTTTGATCGAAGTAACGGTAAAGTTAGGCCTAGAAATAAGGTAAATTTCAACGTTTCAAAAACATATCACGAGTAATGAACGACCCCTTATTTTTTAGGTGAAAAATTGGCCTTAAGATGTCATTCATTACACGAATAAATGAATAAATAAATAAAGTGTAGTAAAAACCGATGCTTAAGCGGAGACAGAGAAAACTAATCTGTCGATTGGGGTTGTAGAATATGCCTATTGCAAAGGGGTAAGAGTCCCTCCAAATGAGGGTCTTGGATATGACACTAAACTTTCATCTGATAGTGAAGTTCAAGCACAGGCGTGAATCGTTCGTGCTTGATGTAGACAGCGAGGGTCACGCATGCAAATTTTGAACGGATAAAAAAGGCAACAAAGACTGACAGTATTGAAAGGCAGAAAGAAGACAAATCTTGAACAGGATTGCTGATGAGTGTAGACTGCATTTCGACCTATTCAGATCTTAGCCTAGATTAGTAGGATCTATTACTGACTTGTAGTATAGCATTTGAATAAAGTCCTAAGCTGTTAACCCCGTGGAAAAACACTGTGAGTTAATCAGTTTGATTGAAAGCTATTGAACCCAAGATCAGTCTGGGAACGACGGTTCACAGTTGAAGGTCTCAGTCAGGTAACCAAAACGGTACTTGAAGTTAGGAATAGATTGATAACTTAGTGAGAAACGCTTGATTCGAGCGGTTGAGATACTCCATTTCTGCTTCCTAATTAAGTTGGCGACCTTAGTCGAGGGCGACCAGAAGGCTCCTTTTTCAATAGCTACTACACCGAGGTGTAGGGGAGGGCGCTACTCCTTTCCTATGATTGGTCCACTTTACCCTTGATACGTACCTTATATTGCCGAGTGTTAAGCAAGGAGGTATCAAGTACCATTTTTAAAGTCTTTGGTATGACGTGACCTGGGATTGAACCCAGGCCTCCCGGATCATTGGCGAACACTCTACCCACTAGGCCAATGAGGTCGGCCGCAACGGTTGATAAAAAGAAAAGTGTTGTCGAAGTAATAAATAAATTATGTGTACGTAAAAATGTGGTTGCATTGTTATCCCTTATCTCTGTAGAGAAGAACTTAGAACAAAGGGACATGACGACAGATGACAACGACACTAAAAAATATACGAACAACGTAACGAAAGAGACACAGACAAACCGACATAAGGTGACTAACGAGACAACGGAAGAACGAAGTAAAGTGAGGAGATGGGTGCTGGATGATCGTCCGATTCAGGGCTATATATAATAGGTATTTCTTTTTGATAGATCAATTATGTAAATTTATTTACAGGGATAATTCTAAAATGCCAATTAAATCCTTTATTCTATTCTGAATAGATGCATCATTATCTTTTGTCTTGACATGGCATAATCTAGCATTTCATGCCACTGAAGCTTGCTACATCATGCAGCAACGCCTATAATCCCCCCCCCAAGTTTGAAATCGCCTGGTAAGTAAGCTAAAGGTGTTGCTGATAAAGTAAGTACAAGAGAAAATAGTAATTTACTAAGTTTTTTGCTTAGATGTGGCACAAGGCTGAATGAATGGGGCACTCAGTGCGACTCCAACTCACTCTTGCAGGTTTGCTAGTCAAGCTTGCTAACTGAGGTGCCCTCAAAACAACAGAAAGTAAGGCAAGAAATCGGTGTGAAATGTTGCAGGATATCGTATCGTAAAAGTCGTATTCTATAAAGCACAATGCCGAGGCTCATATAAAAATGAGAGGTGTGCGATATATCTATGATGACATGGTACAGACATTTGCTAATGACTCCCCTTCCAATGCAAATGCAAGGAATTAGGCAGCGGAATTTAATTGGATCAGGGGCAACAGAGAAAGTGACCCTCGATCAGGTGGTCTCAAACCCCAACCACTGATGAACAAGTTGATACCATTCACTGTAAGATTTTGGATGACAGACGTTTTACTGTTCAGCTGACAGATACGTCCATAGGCATCAGTTCTTGTTCAGTCCATACTATTTCAACTGAGATCTTAGGGCTGGGCAAGCTGTCTGCAAGATAGGTCCCAAGTATGCTGACGGCAGAGCACAAACTGAAAAGGGTTAACATTTCTAGTAAACTTCTCTACGGGCTTCCTGGCTAACCATAAGATTTTCCATCGAAAATTAGTAACTCAAAATGAAATCTGGATTCAACATTTTGAACCTGAAACAGTGGAAAACACTCTGGTTCTCCACCCTCCAAAGAAATTCAAGCAAGCAGCATCTGTTGGCAAAGTTATGGTTTTTTTTTTTTTTTAAATTTTCATTTTTATCGTTTATTTTTTTATTTATTCTGAATGCGTAATCTTGATAGACTACCTGGAAAAGGGAAAGCTATTAATAGACAGTATTATGCATCAGAATTAAGACAACCGAAAATAGTAATCAAGTTGAAACACAGAGTGAACCTTAGGGCAGGTGTGCTCTTGATCCAGAATAACGTACCCGTTCACACTGCCCAGCTTGCAATTTCTGAAGCAACCAATTGTGGTTTTGAATTGCTACCCTATCCTTCTTACTTACCATTCTTAGCTGCATCTGACTTTTTGTCTCCTAAACTCAAATTTTCACCTCCTTGGTCGTCATCTTCGAAACAATGATGCGGTCGTATGTGTTGTGGAGTAGTTTTTGGAGGACGAGGATACTAACTTCTTCCGCGATGGTATTGCAATACTTGAGTATTGTTGAATCAAGTGTATTAAGGTCCACGAAGACTTTATTGAAAATGGTTAAAAAGTGGATGACGCCAAGAACTTTTTGACCGACCCTTGTATCCATAGTTCAAATTAAAAGCGTTTTATGCTGTTACAGAGAAATATCCACAGGAATGTGTGTCTGTTTATGATTTTGTTTTTATTTATGTAAGCTTATTTTCGCTACAAGCTTGTTGCATTTTTGTATTTACATGTCCGTGTGTTTGCTCGAAATAATGTGTTATTTTGTGTTTTAAGACAATGTAAACTATGTAAAATTCTTATTTTAGTCTTTGCAAACCGATAAAAAGATTGAAAAATGCTGAATTAAGATAAAATTTAGTTGCTACAAATTCTTAAAAGTTAGTGCGTATTATACTGGAGAATTTTTTTCCTGAATATCGTTGTTTAAAGTACGTGTTATAAAATAGTGTGTATTATACGCATATTATTACGGCATATGTATTTTTAGTGTTGCAATACAGTGTAAAATAAAATCAGGATTATTAAATGGACGGTGGCTGTCACTTCTTTCTCATTATCAACCATCAAATGCACTGAAGAGTTCTCAACCTACTAATATGTCTTTGTCTCTACTAACTCCTTTCACTTTCACTTTCTCTTTCAGGTCGATCGTTAGTGTTAGAGTATATACGAGGATCATTAAGTAAGTTTCCAGGCATTTTTTCGTATGGACACTCTCATTGGTAGTACACACATAAAACTCTAGTCTCCTTCGAAGTAATCTCCTCCAGCTGCAATGCACTTGTTGTACCGTTCCAACAACTTCTCGAAGACACCAGTACTCTTGTGTGAGCGTGTCAATGACCTTCGTCACAGCCTCTTTCATCTTCTCAATTGTCTCATAACGACAGCCTCTGAGCTTAGGGAATAAGCAAAAGTCACAGGGAGCAAGGTCTGGACTATAGGGAAGGTGAAGAACTGTCTTGATGCCTATCTTGGTCAAATAGTCTGTGACAAGAATGGAGTTGTGGACTGGTGCATTGTCCTGCTGGAAATGCCACTGACCCGATTTGAAGAGTGCTGGCCTCTTCCCAAGGAATCTCTTCCTGAACTCCCTTAAAACCTCAACATAGTAACCCTAACCCTTACCCTTTGGCCAATCAACTCTGGTGTATTGACTTCCTTACTCCTCCCACACCTCTCAACATCCTTCACTTACTCCCTGCCTTCCTTGAATCTCTTATGCCACTCAAAAACTGATGCTCGATTAATTCAAGAGGCTCCAAAAGCAGTCTAAAGCATTCCATACGTTTCTGTGGCATTTTTTCCAAGTTTAAAACACAATTTTATTGCATATCATTCTTCTAAAGTATCGTCACGTCCAGATTCTATTTTTGAAGTTCACCAGCTGTGACAACCAGGCTTTAAGTAGGGTGCATTCCAATTGCTTCTGTAGCTGTTCATTTAAACCTGAAATCATAAAAATTGGTCAGTCATCTTATAAGATGTATAGCAATAACATACTGAATTTTCAAGAGTCTACGGCAATTTTAAATGCCGTTAAAAAATAGTCTGGAATCTTATAGAATCCACCACGTATATTTAATCAAGCGCTCAGTGATTCTGAAACTCCTACAAATTTGGCTCAATTTGAAACTTCCATATAAATTTTTTAACATCTGCCATCTGTAAATTTCATAATTTATAAATCGAATCATGGAATAACGATTTGAAACCGAATCGACGAACACTAAATTTGACAACTTTCAATGTTTATTTTCGCGGAAAATTATACGTTTTTACTAATTTTTTGAACCACTAAAGATTTTTTAATTAATAGTACTAACCAATGTTACTTACGAGTTGTAAGATAGTCCTTATTAGAAATAAAAGAGATGTTTTGAATAAGTTTAGAATAATTGTTCGTGTTTAAAGGTATCAAGCTAACAATATTTACAAATATTGCATACAAGTTGTAAGATAGTCATTATCAAAAATAAATGAGTCACTTTTATTAAAGTTTGGAATAATTATTCGTTTTTAAAGAAATCAAGCTCATAATATTTACAAATAATACGTACTGGTTGTAAGATAATCATTATCAAAAATAAAGCACGGAAAGTCGTTTTTATTAAAGTTTGGGATAATTTTTGCATGTAAAGAATTTTTATTTGCTTTTATCGTTTTTTTTTTTCTACCTTGTAAACAACGAGCGTAGCGTACGGAATAAAACCACTTCAAATTAAGAAATATTTCGAATTTTTATTCAGTTTTATCATTTTAGACTTGGAGGTGTAGTTAACCCAATTAAAAAAGTGCGTTTACAAGCCTTTTAGTTTTTAGGATGAATGAACGTTGAGATGAAATAAATTTCTTCTTTGTGACTCAACACTTAGCCGTAACGGAGATGTCTAAGAGTATACGAGGTGGGAAAGAGCAGTCTGCCCCTTAAAACGATTACCAAGAGAGTGAGCAAGTACTTTAGAAGGTCATCTTTTTACAGAGAGGGAGACAGAAAGAATGAGTGTCGCAGAAACAGATCGCACTTAAAAAGAAAATAGTCAGAGCTAGATTTAGTATAGTTAAGTACCAAAACCCGAAGCATGCCGTGTAATCTTGCCAGTTAATGAATAAATAAATATATAAGATAAAATTTTTGGTTGGTTGGGTTCTATGAAATATCATCCAACGTCGGTTATTTAATACCAAATACTATATATGCAAATAATTTTTAAGTGACTAGTTTGAAGGTAATATTTTTAAACGAGCCAGAGCTATTTTTTTTGTATACAGCTAAATAGTTTCTAGAATTGCTCTTGTTTCCAGACAGATAAATGGTTTACCGTATTGCTATTTTTTCCTGAAAGTATTTTTTAGTATTGCTCTTGTTTACAGACAGTTAGATAATTTCTCGTATTGCTATAGTTTCCAGACGGTTAAATGGTTTCAATGATTGATATTGTTTCAAGACAGTTTTCTAGTATTGCTATTGTTCCCAGACATCTAAATAGTTTCAAGCATTGCTATTGTTTTCAGATAGCTTAGTAGTTCCTGGTATTGCTATAGTTTTCAAACAGTTAAATGATTTCTTCTGTCGCTACTGTTTCCAGACAGATAAATGGTTTCTCGTATTGCTATTTTTTCTTGGCAGTTTTCTAGTATTGCTATTGTTTTCAAACAGTTAAATGATTTCTCGTATGGCTATTGTATCCAGACTGCTAAATGGTTTCTGGAATTGCTATTGTTTCCAGGAAATAAATGGTTTCTCGTATGGCTATTGTTACCAGACATGTAAGTGGTTTCTGGTGTTGCTATTGTTTCCTGATAGTTTTCTTCTATTTGCTATAGTTTTAACACAGTTAAGTGGTTTCAAGTATTCCTATTGCTTCCAAATAGCTAAATGGTTTGTGGTATCGCTATTGTTTTCAAACAGTTAAATTGTTTATTGCATTGCTATCGTTTCCCGGAATTAAAATGTTTCTAGTATCGCTATTGTTTTCAAACAGTTAAATTGTTTCAACTATTACTACCTAAAACTAATTAATCTATTTGTTCAAAGTTAAATGGTTTCAAGGATTCCTATGTAATTCTACTTGTTCGTTTTTACCCAATTAAATAAAGGAAGAAAACACACACACACACACACACACACCATATTAAAATAAAAAGTAATAGAACATTGTAAATATAGTTATAATTCAAATAAAACAACGTCCTTATTTGTTTAATTGATTTTTATGCGCAAAGTTACTCAATGTTCTCCAGTTTGCTTTTTTTTTTTGTTTCATGACGGATTAACCTTTGTAAATTTTCTTAAGGAAAAGCAAACTCGTTTCTGAAATAGCTGTATATTTTTCACTAATGTCGGGGGTCAAGGTTCGAGTTCAAGTAAAAGCCATTATTTCAAATACTGATTGTTTAAGTGAGTCATTCTCATTGGAATGATTGGCACAACATAATTTTCATTTAATAATTTCCTGCATTTAGCGTTTTAGCAAACATTCACATTTAATACAAGCAAAATGACCTAATTGTCTACATATAATCCGTTGCCTGAGTATAGAATATCTGTACTCAAAGTGTTACTCTCGGCAGTTCTGCATTGTATCAGAATGTTATACTTTGGTCCATTGACTGGGATCTGAGTGTAGTATCTGTTTCTGTTCTTAATCTCTATTCTCGGCTTCAGACGGGAAGCGACAAAATAGATAAATAAATAAATAGATAAAAGAGATGGACCTGTGAATAATGTCCTTATTTGTTCTGGTGATGTTTTACCAGCAGGGTTACCCAATGTTGCCCGGATATTTGATTAAAGATAAAACAACATCGTTTCTGAAATAATGTTATTTTTTTTTTACTGGTGCCAGTGTTCGTGGTCCAAACTAAGACAAAAGCAGACTTTGCAATCCCTAATAGGAAAGGTGATGCGACAAAGTTTTTCTTTAGCAATTTTTTTTCTCATTTGACCTGATAGCATTGTAAAGTAAGTACACATCTACCAATTGAAAAATAAAGGATTGCCCAGTCAGCTGTGGCTGTAGAATACACTGACTGTACCTCTGCGGAGGGGTAAGACCCCCCCTAACGAGTATCCTGGATATGACACTAAACAATCTGATGGTGAGGTTCCAGCAATGCTAGAGCTTTGGGGAATGCGGAGTAACCCTTCATTGCCATCGCTCCCAGGTCCACTATGGCCCGGCGTGGTCGCACCTGATAGGGCCCTATCTATGGGTTAAATAGAAATAACAGCATACTTATGCTAAAATGAATTGAGTAAACTGAATGGCTTGAAATAGAAACGTTTTTGACAATTAAACCGTACTTACACTTAAACTGCGTACTTACACTTTAACCGTACTTACACTTAAACTGCTTAACTGAATTATTTGAAATAGAACTGTTTTTCGACATTAAAACTGTATTTACACTTAACTGAATTGTTACATATAACTGCTTGAATAGTTTGAAATGGAAATGTTTTTGACAATTAAGCTGTGTACTTATGCTAAACTGAACTATTTTCAATAGAACAGATTATTTACATAAAAATGGATTTGGCGTTAAATAACCTACAAAGGTTGATATGCCATAAAACCAAACAAACCAACTAAATCAAAAATAAAGGAAAGAAAATTCTTCAAAATCCCTAGTCGAGCATTGTACAATCAAAAACGAATATCATTAACTACCGTTTATTACCAAACATTTAAGTATTGGAACCATGAAACCAAAAACAAGTGTCTTGTGTATGACTCTTAATTTCATCTGGTGGTGATGCTCTAGTTATGGTGTAATCAGGAGTAATCTATCATAGACATTACTGCCAGGTCAACTTGGACCCGGAGTTTAAATACCTCTTAGGGTTCTATCTATAGGTCGAATAGATCTGTTTGAAAATGATTCTCATAAGATAGGAATACATGATACCATATAACTGCGTACAATTTTCAAATACTCTGTAAATAAATAAATAGAATTAAAAAAATATCCCAAAGTCTTAAAAAACAATTATATAAAAAATGTAAAAATGAACGTATAATGAACACGATTCCCTAGTTTCTAGGCATAAAATAAACCTCGACAGGTTGGTTTGTCGTTAAAATCTATCATTAAAAATAATGATATTAATAGAAATCGCACAGAATATTTAAGCTTACATTAACGCTTTAACTTTTTTTCTTATAAATACTTTTTTGGGTATTTTTTTATTGTGTTTTCAAAATTTAGTTTTTGTTTTATTTGCTTCATTTTTTAAATTTTTTTTTCTTTTTTTGGGGGGTGGGTGGCTAAAAGTGAGAATTTTTATTAATACAGATTTTTGAGAATTTTAAATTATATAGATTGGTGGGTTTTAATTTTTGCAGATTTTTTGAGGTTTTAATCTATGCAGATTTTTGAGAGTCTTAAATTACGTAACTTTTTGAGAGTTTTAATTAACGTAATTTTTTGAGCGTTTTAATTTATGCAGATTTTCGAGAATTTTAATTTATGCAGATTTTTGAGTTTAAATTCATGAAGATGTTTGAGAGTTTTAATTTACGTAGATCTTTGAGCGTTTTAATCACTGCAGATTTTCAAGAATTTTAATTTATGCAGTTTTTTTAGAGCTTTAGTTTACATAGATTTTTGAGAGTTTTAATCTTTGCAGATTTTCAAGAATTTTAATTTATGCAGATTTTTAAGTTTAAATTTATGTAAATTTTTGAGAGTTTTAATTAACGTAATTTTTTTAGCGTTTTAATCTCTGTAGATTTTCAAGAATTTTAATTTAAGCAGTTTTTTGAGAGTTTTAAAATACGTACATTTTTGAGCATTTTAATGTTTGCATATTTTCGAGAGTTTAAATTTATGCAGAATTTCGAGTGTTTAAAATTCATTGAATTTTAATTTATGCAGATTTTCGAGGGTTTAAATTTATGTAGATTTTTGAGAGTTTTAATTAACGTAGATTTTTGAGCGTTTTAATCTATACAGATTTTCGAGAGTTTAAAATTTTGTAGGTTTTTGAGAGTTTTAATTTACGTTGATTTTTTTAAAAAATCTTGTTAGATTTTGTATCATTGACAAGTCGTTTAAATCAATCAAGACACAAAATTACCTGAAAAAAAAACAACAACATCGAAGCAAAATACAGATAACAATTGAATAAGGAGAAAAATAATTAACAAAGAAAAAGGACATGCTGGAATGCGACAAATTTTAGAAAGTTTCATTTTTTTCTTTTTTTTTTTTTTCGACTTTCTTTAATATATATATATATATCTGTAAATAATAACATTGCGTAATTTCTTTGTTTCTTTTTTTGGTGGGGGTTGTGGTTCGTAATAATTATTAACATCTTGGGGGTTTTTTCATGGAAAAAGTTTTCATCTTTCGAGATAGAATAGAATTTCAAAGTAAGCCTTCCACAAGACTTAAATCTCGAATAAGAATATTTAGAATAATACGATTCCTTTCTTCATTGTCTTTAGAATCATTTTTGATTCCTCTTATCTTCATCTGTTGTCTTTTAATGGAACCTTTCGCTTATAAACTAGTTTATATATATATATATATATATATATATATATATATATATATATATATATATATATATATATATATATATATATATATAGATAGATAGATAGATAGATAGATAGATAGATAGAGTCGTATGTACCCTATCACCCTTTCTTTTAATAATAATTCTTTTAAAGGGATTTTCTTGCTTAGATTTATCAATAATGATCTTTGATTTCTCCAATGAAGAAGTAATTATTTTTAGGTTCATAAGTTAAGCTCGTATGTAAGTATATAAGTATATTCATGTTACAATCATTTCTTAATTACTTCTAGAGAATATATATATATTTGTGTGCGTGCGTGCGTGTGTTTGTGTGTGTGTGTGTATGTGTGTGTGTGTGTGTGTGTGTGTGTGTGGATAAATACACACACATATACACATACACAGGAACATAGCTACATACATGACATATCTTGGTCCGTTTTTATATTCAGATTCTTATGAAGCATAAATATATACATATATATACGCAAACACACACACACACACACACACACACACACACACACACACACACACACACACACACACACACACACATATATATATATATATATATATGTGTGTGTGTGTGTGTGTGCGTGTGTGTGTCCATACTCTTCGTATTTACAGTTATACCTACCAACACAAATACATCATATAGACGTTTATGCTCAAACGTATATGCATAGACACAATCGTACTTAAATTATTGTCAAACTGGAAAAATACACTTATTTTTTATGTAAGTGTGGGCAAATACATACATACATACATACATACGTGTACAAACATATTTGTCAACCTAAAACAGACGCATATACACGTACGCACACATCTATATCTTGTTAGATGTGTGCGTATATGCACAGGAATGTGTGCATAATCACTTATATATATATATATATATATATATATATATATATATATATATATATATATATATATATATATACATTGTTGGTCCAACGAGAGAAAAGTAAATATTTTTAAATAAATAGGTTCGTAAATAAATCTTTAATGCGGAACTTTAGCTTTTAATTTCATATAATTATATGAAATAAAAACACAAGACCCTTAATTAAATTCACTTGCGGACCTATTTATTTACATACACACACACACACACACACACACACACACACACACACACACACACATGAATAAATACATACCCACTGCACATATAAATATAAATATTTATATATTTGTTAACACAATATATATATATATATATATATATATACTCTGTGTTCAAGTATTTATACTCTCACACCCATTCACATCTCCCCAAAGATTATATATATATATATATATATATATATATATATATATATATATGTAGTTCTAGGATATTAAATATGTTGGTCAGATAAATTAATTCTTCCTGGGTTTTTCCTTATTCACACACTACCTTACTAATTAAAATTTTGTCCATTCTAAAATAGATCCAGCATATTTTTACGTTGCTATTCAATTTTTTTAAAGATTAAATTGAATAAAATTAAATGAGAAAGAAACATATTTTTGCTATCCTTCATCACAGTTTTTGTTTTAGAGTTCGGTGGTCGTTATTCAAAAGAGCCAATCATTTTTTTGGGTTTGTTTTTTTGTTTTTTTGTACCCTTGTTTTTTCTTTTTTGTTTGTCTGTTTGTTTGTTTTGTTCTGTTTTGTTTTTATTGAGTAAAGTATTCTTATTTGCTTTGAGTGGTTCTTTAAAAGATGATTTTAATTTCTTCTCTTACTTGATGTTAAATCTTTTTTTTTAATTACCGCTTTGAAAGTAGGAGGAGGAGGAGAAGGAGGAGAAGAGGGAGTTGTTTTGCCGATGTTAAAATCCAGTTGTTTCTTTTTTCTTCTTAAATAAGAATTACCTTTCATTTTTTATCTCTTTTTTTTTGTGTTTGTTTTGTTGGTTGGATTTTTAAAAAATAAAATCTTGGTCGAGTTTCTTTGCTTTCATTTTCCGTAGGGTTGGAGATATTTTTGTTTATTTCTTTCTTTATTTCTTTCACTGTTCTCACTCATTTCATTGGTTTAATTCATTCCCTCGGTTATTTCTTTTTCTTTTCCTTTTTAGCAATTTCATTTTGTTCCTGTTTCACTGTGTTTGATCATGCAGTTTTGTTAAGAGACGAGCGTTGGCCTGAGATAATTCGGAAGGAATAGCTTCACGTTTACCAATTCGGACAAACCTTGAACCAACCGAAAGAAAACCGCGAGGGCTATTTCGGTTATCAATGCCGTAGGGACCTCGGCCAATTCGGACAAAAGAAGACGCTGGGATCTTTCCGATCCGCAGAAAGGCGTTTGCTCGTTTTGCCATACTTTCTGACGGGACGTCAACCTCGTCAGTAGCGATCTCCTCGTTTGCGGCGGTCTCATCGTCAATGCCTGCCACGCTTTTACCGATTCTTAGGAACGTAGATGGGTTAGGTCGGCCAATACGGAGAAAGGAACTAGCTCTCTTGATGACCTCGTCTTCATCGATACTATTGTCGCCCAGTGATGACTGTCCGGCGGCCAAATCCCCAAGATCGACGGGACTTTCGGCGGCTGGACTTTTGCCGATGCGTAGAAACATGCTAGAGGGAGCCTTGCCGATTCGAACAAACTGACTGAGAGGATTTCTTCCAATGCGGAGGAAAGAGCTGGCACCACCACGTCCGATCCGAATAAAATGACTTCCCCGGCCGATCCGAAGAAATTGGTTGGCTCTTTTGAGGTCGTAAGGGCTGTCAGACACTGATCGGCCAGTTGGCTCGTCAGCTGACTCAACGCCAGCTCCGGGCGTATTGACTAAGTCTTCGCCGTTGGAAGGGCTCTCCGCTTGCACAAAACTAGCCCATTGGGTCATCAGGACCACTAGTCCGATTGTTCCTAAGATAAGGATTCTCCAAAAACCTTCCATTTTCCAAGTTGGCTGGAAAGAGAAGAAAAAAAGGAGACGTATTAATATAATGCAAATACATAAACATATATATATATATATATATATATGTGTGTGTGCGTGAAAAATTTATTTTCTTTTTTTGTTGTTCCAAAGACAGAAAAAACGTTTCAAAATGAATAGGTCCACTAAGAGATTTATAATTGTTTAACAGTTATTTCGTTCTTACATACGTGTATGTTTCCAGTTTGTTGCTTTCGTCAGAGAACATTTAGTAATTTACTTGGTTTTTTTGATTGGATGAGGTACAAGCCCAGATGAATGGGGCACCTAATGAGAATCGAACTCACTTGTGTAGGTTTGTTAGTCGAATGTTTTTCAGGTTTTGTATCGGTTTATATAAAAGTCACTGTTTTGTATTAGTTTTCTCTTCCTCTTACTCCTCTTCCTCCCCCCCTCTCTCTCTCTCTGTATATATATATATATATATATATATATATATATATATATATATATGCCTCCTCTACATTTGCAGTACACTCAACGTATGGAGTTTCAAAAGGACAGAATACAAGATTTGGAGTTAGTAAAATAATCATAGAAGGAAAATGTTATATTTTCGAAAACCCCAAAACAACATAAATTCTTAATAAAAATCTCTGCTGCAATAGAAAAAAATCCAACAAATTCTACACAATTGAATATTGCTGCTGTAAAAAAAATGTATTCAAAGGATCAACTCAGGCTCTAAACGATAGGCTTTTGTTTCATAAATGTAATATTGAATTAAAGAAAATAAAAAAAAAAAACTGTTTCAAAACATCTTTACAAATGCAGCAATGAAATGTTTAAAATTAATTTTATTCAATTAAATTTATTTAAAAAAAAATGAATGTTTAAAATTCATACTAATATACCAAACTGATTACTCCAAATAAAAGAAACAAATTCCATTGAAAATTTAGACCTACATGAAAAGGAGCCAAACTTCACACCGAGACAGAGACACACACAGAGAGAGAGAGAGAGAGAGAGAGAGAGAGAGAGAGAGAGAGAGAGGATAAAACTTCACGTACAAACTCACAAACACAAGCATATCACACAAACACAGACTACCTCACATTCGACTCGGAGAGGAAGAAAGAGAAAGAAAGAATCAACTCAAGATATATATATATGTATACAAGAATACAAACACTCACACACACATACAGAGTACACACTTGTAAACATATACAGGAAAAACATTTGCTGAGTTCAAAGGTTTTTATGGACAATCAACTCCAACAGGGATATTCACGGACACAAATCCTGGAATTAAAAAGAATCCCAACACATTCAAAAAAGATCCTCACTATAAAAGCCAAAAAGACTACCCTAACTATTCTTAAATCTTCTGAAAATAACTATAAAGTCTGAAACACGAGTAGAACAAAGTCATGAAAAATAAAAATCGAAAATACCAAATTCATTTGCGGACCTATTCGTTTTAAAATATTTACGTACTTTTTTTCTCGTTGGACTAGACGTATACATATAGTAAGTAAAGTTGGCGACCTTAGTCGAGGGCGATCAGAAGGCTCCCTTTCCGATAGCTACTACACTGAGGTGTAGGGAGAAAGCGCTACTCCTTTCCCTGGATTGATCCACTTTATCCTTGATACGTACCTTATATTGCTGAGTGTTAAGCAACGAGGTATCAAGTACCATTTTTAAAGTCTTTGGTATGACCAATGGCGAACACTCTAACCACTGGGCCATTATATTTATAAAAGTAATATTTTTCATTGTCAAACAGTTACCTATATACAGTGGGGGATTTGAATAGTCCAACTGCCTTCCTTGCAGGGAGTGATATTCAATTAAAAATCAGTGTCCGAAGTATAACACTAAACTGAATATAATGAGACTCTAATTCAGGAGTTTAGGAAAGTGTAGACTTATTCCTTCATTGCCATTACTCCCTGGTTCACTCTGATCCGAAGTAGTCGTAGTTGTTAGGGTCCCAACTGTAGATAAAATAGTTGTATTCAAAAGCTATTGATATTTGAGAGGAATATTTGAAACTGTATTAATTTTTAGAAGAGAAGATCGATTTGCTACGTTATTTTAACGTCAGACAGGACATGGCCCAATCGGATGCGAGTCCTAGATATGACACAAAACAATCTGATGGTGAGACTCCTGTAATGTTGGAGATTTGGGGAATGCGAAGTACCCCTTTATTGCTCCCAGGTTCACTTTGGCCCGGAGTGGTGGCATCTTTGAGGTCATCTATAGGTCAAATAGAACTAAACTGTGTACTTATGCTAAACTGAATTATTTAAATTAGAACTGTTTTGACATTTAAACTGCGTACTTATCTTAAACTGAATTGTTTGAAATCGAACTGTTTTTACCTTTAACAGTGTGTAAATATAAAACTGTACTTATGCTTAACTGAATTGTCTGAAATCGAATTGTTTTGACATTTAAACTGCATACTTGTGCTAAACTGAATTGTTTGAAATAGAACAATTTTTGACATTTAAACTGTTTCCTGTATTGTTGAGATCAACAGAATACAGGTTATTTAATGCCAAATCCATTTTTATCGGCGTGAATAGTAAGAAGAGTCCTGGAGACTTGAGGAGACTTGATGTCATTAAGACTCCTGTGAAAAACCATCAGCCAACGCTGGTGAGAAAAACTCTCAATAAATAAGATAGTGATAATGATAAGAATACACTTTGCTAGTTTTTCACAACCGCGTAAGCTGGTGGTCTTTCACTGGAGTCTGAGAAATAGCAAGTCTTCTCAAGTCTCCAGGACTCTTAGTATTCACGTCAATCTCGACAATGCTGTAGTTTGGATGGTCTGGATTTGTCTTTCGATTTCCGACTCTTTCAGTCCTCTTTCGAAGCTTTTGAGGACCGTTCCAAGTGCACCAATTACAATTGGTATCATCGTCACCACAGCTTTCTTAGTTCTCTGGCAAGGTCTAAGTACTTATATATATATATACATATATATATACGAGGTGCATACGATAAGTTTCAAGACATATTTTCGTAAGGGCACTTTTATTGATAGTACATGCATGAAACTCAATTCTCCTTCGAAGGAATCTCCTCCGGCTGCAATGCACTTGTCGTACCGTTACAAAAACTTCTGGAAGGCCCCATGGAAGTCCTCTTGTGTGAGCGTGTCGATGACCTTCGTCACAGCCTCTTTCATCTCCTCAATTGTCTCATAACGACAGCCTCTGAACTTAGGGAATAAGCAGAAGTCACAGGGAGCAAGTTCTTGACTTAGGGAGGCTGAGGAATAGTGTTGATGCCCATCTTGGTCAAATGTCTGTGACAAGGATGGAGTTGTGAACTGGTGCATTGTCCTGGTGGAAATGCCACTGAGCCGATTTGAAGAGTGCTGGCCTCTTCCGACCGAATCTCTTGCTGAACTCCCTTAAAACCTCAACATATTAACCCTAACCCTAACCCTTTGGCCAATCAACTCTAGTGTATTGACTTCCTTACTCCTCCCACACCTCTCATCATCCCTCACAGACTCCCTGCCTTCGTTGAATCTCTTATGCCACTCAAAAGCTCATGCTCGATTCATGCAAGAGGGTCGAAAAGCACTCCGAAGCATTCCATACGTTTCTGTGGTATATTTTCCAAGTTTAAAACAGAATTTTATTGCATATAGTTCTTCTAAACAGTCAGATTGCATTTCGAAATTCACCAGCTGTGACGATCAGGTTTTAGTAGGGTGTATTCCAATTGCTGCTGTAGCTGTTCATTTGAACTTAAAATCATAAAAATTGGTCAGTCATCTCATAAGTTGTATAGCAATAACATAGTGAATTTTCAAGAGTATACGGCAATTTTAAAGGCCTGTACAAAAAAAGTCAGGAAGCTTATCGTATGGCCCTCGTATATTGTAGTTGGAACAGATGCATCATCGCAAAGGTTCTCGTAAAGGCTCAGAAATAAGAGAAGAATCAAGATAATTCCAGCAACTGTATTATGAGGATTGCTTAAACATTTTTGGTCAGGTCATTTTTTAAATGTTGTAATTCTTATTTATTTATTTATTTATTTATTCATTTACTTCTTAAAGAGTGAAAAAATAACTTATGAAAAGATATCCCAAGTCTATTAAATTGTTGAGTGGATGGTGGGGAATAGCATATACCTTTCAGAGCCAAGAACTATTCACCAATCCCCTCTTATTCAACTTCGCTAAAATCATCTTCATCATGTCGTGCTGCTTGCACCGATTTCCCTAACTCTCTCTCTCGCTATTCGTCTCTATCATCTACCGCTTCCTGTGTCCGTACAGGGCTGTTGTGTTACATATTGACCTTCGGCCCGGCCGTCAATCAAGGAACAAGCGCATCCGGCCGAAGACATCAAGATATAGCCATGACCTGTGGACGGGTTGAATTCGGTGCAATTGCGACGCCTACGGGAAGCAGGTGGATGTCAAACAATTATATAACCCGGTGCCAAAGACAGTTCGAGTTAGTTGGAGTCAGTTAGTTGGAGTTCGAGTCGCAGTTCGAGGTAGTGAGAACCAGCTCCCAGCAGAGGGCTTGTGCTCTCAGGACCCCCGGTTGAGCATCCCAGCAGAATGAGAAAGAAGTGCTGCTATAGTCAGAGGAACTTGGAGTTAATATGTTGCAGTCTGTTCAGTCTCCAACTCACCTCTCACACACAACCCTTTCGCAACCCTTTCGAATAAAGTCCGAGAGGTATATTTTTCTAAAGAAGTGTGTTCGTTCGTCATTATTGTTGATTATGTTTCCGCATGTATATGTGTATGGTTGTATATGTATTACGGCTATACAACAGTTGTAGATAAGATCTAGTTGGTCGTCCAACACTAGCACGTCCGTGTGAAGGAGTCTATAGGAGAACGTTACTGATGATTTCGTCCTAACTTCTCCAGCAGTAGCAGTCGTGTCAGTTCTACTATATAGATGCACTACATGGACGCCGACAAAGCCTACAGAGAAAAAGCTAGACGGTAATTACACAGGAATGCTACGAGCTATCCTGAACAAATCCTGGAAGCAACATCCCAGAAAACAGCAGCAGTACGGCCACCCACCTCCCATCTTTAAAACCATCGAAATAAAATAGCTAAGACATGCGAGACACTGCTGGCTAAAATACTGTGGCGAGTTCTGGAGTATCAAGTAATCTTGTTGTCGCTTGGTATTTAGGGTAAGTCAATAGTTACTGCGTGTACGAAAATGCATCAAGAAAAAAATTATGATAGTAAATTACAAAAATGAAGGTAACACTGAAACAAAAAAAAAATTGAAAGAATAATATTTCATGAGATTATTTTTAAAATAATTACCCCCCCCCAAAAAAAATCACGAATAAATTTTAAAAGAACGTTTTAGAGAGCTGATGAAAAAATAAAAGAAAAAAGGGTTGTGAAAGAAGGAAAGAATGAAGTCAAAGACAGGGAAGTCTGAAAGGAAAGGGAGCAAAATAAGATAAGCTATCACCGTTATGTGATAGTCAAGTGCTTGAAGAAGGCGTTACTTAACGGTATCCCATGTCAAAACATGCCTCTTGCTGGCTGATGCTGTTAGTTTGAGAAAGAACCACATGGTGGCGCATGTGACTGAATCACGCTTCAACAACTTTTGGGCGGGAACATTGCAAATGCTTATCCTTAATTACTTGATCTTGTTGGTATTCCACTGAACACTAAAAATAAATGTTTACCCTCATGCCCATGTGTATGTGTGTGCAAACACACTCATTGCTATCTTTAAGTTATGTGACTATATAACCATGCGTGCGTCTGTATATGTGTGCCTGTGTGTGTATGTGGGTGCGTGTGTGTATAAAAAAGAAAACGTGTACGCGTAAAGCAAGACTTTTGCGTAATGGTTAACAAACCGATTTTGTACCAGACTCCAAGGCTCGGCTAAAAAGTTCATAAGCTGACCAAGATTGCCTCACGGAATGTGACCAAATGCAGTTTATTTTTCAACGTAGTTCCCTTTACGGTTCACTCATATCTTACATCTGTGTTACAGTACTTGGATCCTATTGGTAAAAAAAATCATCAATAGCAAATATGAAATCATCCCATGAATTTTTCTGTCAACCCTCGTAAGTAAAACTTGTAAATACATGAATAGGTGGAATAACGTATACGTTTCAGGGCTCAAGGTCTTTCCCGTCTTAGTAAAGCTGAGAACTTTTCATCACACCTCGTACTAAACTTTGCTAAAATACCGAGGAAATTCATGGAGCACAAAAGTGACTTACTGTCACTTTATACTTATTGAAAGGCACCGTTTACTGCTTGTAGGAAAATACAAAAAGTACAAATTATGAGGGTGTTTGTATGAAGAGAGAGAGAGAGAGAGAGAGAGAGAGAGAGAGATTTCAAATGCTAGTTTTCAAAGAAGGTTGACTAGATTTTAGCATAATGCGATCTACCTGTGTCAGTATAATAACTATGTCACCTGGCAAAGGTAATGTCCCTATGCAATACGATGTGGTTACCTAAAAAAGACCCCAATGTCATCAGGTGCAGAGTAAGAAAATTGCACCTATCATCAGATTTTTAAAGAAAACAAGCCGAGTATTATATATACAGCAGCCACGGGATGAGGACCAGTGTAGAAGAAGCAGATTCGAGAAAGTCAGAAGATAAAGGCGGATGAATGAAGGCTCGTTTTGTTCACGGTACGGGTTCAACTCAGGGCAGATTTAGCGTGTAATAAAAATGTCATCTCTCATAACTGGATTAACAACACGTGAACCCTCACCCCAGAGTTTGTCACCGAATATGAAAAGGAAAATTATATACAATTATTAAGTGGACTTATTTGATTATTTCCTTGTAAGAAACAATCGCCTCAGTATTTACAAGGGGAGTTACTGTGGCGTTATGGCTAACGAGCTGAACTGCGAAATCGCAGTAAGAGAGTACGAATCCTAGTCGCACTATTATGCTTACTTTTGGACTAATACCCTTGGGAAAAGTATGAACCCCTCTATCCTGGCCAGCTATGTGTAAATACTACCTCTTGTTCTTCTACAAGGATGGCTAGTGCATTACATAACCCGTGAAAGTTGATATGCCATTAAACAAAGAAACCAACCCAAAGCAGTATTTATATTTCATATCAAACAATACTATGGTCAAATGGTTAGAGTGTTCGCCAATGGCCCGGGAGACCAGGGTTCAATCCGAGGGTGAGTCATACCGAAGACTCAAAAAATGGTACTTGATGCTACCTTGCTTAACACTCAGCATTATAAAAGTATGGATTAAGGGTAAAGTGGAGCAATCCAAGGAAAGGAGTAGCGCCCTCCCCTACATCTCGGTGTAGTAGCTATTGAAAAGGGAGCCTTCAGATTACCCTCGACTACGGTCGCCAACTTTACTTACTATAAAACTCATCATCATTATCATCATCATCATCATCATCATCATCAGGGTATTCCGACAGCCTAGATTTCCTTCACTCTCTTTCGCCATCTGCCCCTACCGGCTATCCCTCTGGGTAAGTTTTCTAGATGGCATCCAGTATCTGCATAGATCAGATGAATGCAAATTTCTGCTGGTTGGCCAATACGGGTGTGTCCATGGGTAGGAGTCCATGGGAGTTTGTCGCTTATGAGCTCTTCCTTGCTTTACCAGCAATGCCAAGTATGTCTTGCTCGTCTTATTTGAATGACTTGTGAGATAGGAGCTAAGTGATCGTATAACGGCTGTTTTGTTGGTGGCTGCTTTCAGGATTTGAAGAAAACAGCAGCATCCTCGTGCACTTCCCATCCAGGTTTTTCTCTAAACGTTTCGTTAAAGTGGTGCAACCATACGGTAGCATTGACACAATTGCAGGTTGAAAGAATTCACATTTTATTTTATCAGGGATCAGGTTTCTATATTGTCATTAAGCTGTCAGTAGCAGTCCATAGGTTTCCTATATGAACATTGACATCATTTTTATTAGATGAGATATTGCTACAGAGGCCTGTCATTTAATAAGAAGTTGGCACCACCTTGATTAAAACACATGAACTATGTTTTATCTGAGTTCATTTAGAGACCAATGCCTCTTGCTGCCAGCTTCAGGCTATGCAGCAGGTATTTGACTTTAACAGGTTTATTTGCAAGAAACGTTTCATATACCTGTCATTTATATTTGAGCTTGTGTGAATTTTGGTATTTACACGTGTATCTAATCAATGTACGTATGGAATGTTCATTACCGTAAGAAATTACACAAATGAGATTTGCTGATGAGAGAGAGAGAGAGAGAGAGAGAGGTTGAAAAGTTATTGAGAAAAAATATCGTCAATTAACACATGAGGAAATATAACAATATTTGAAATGTTTTGAAACAGAAACATTATTTGGGGAACACTTAATAGTTTATATAAACATTTAAAAAGAAATTACTTTTCTGCATATACATCTTTGCTGCATGAAAATAAACGAAAACGTTTTTATATATAAGAAAAATGTATATCTGTACCAAGCTGTTCGTCTATAATGCAAGCCATTTTGATGATGTCACCAAAGAACGTGTTCTTTGTTAGATATCAAAGCAATACTGCAAGTATCATTAAATAGATTATATAATTAGGTTGGTTGGTTGGTTGATTTTTATGGTATATCAATTCTAGTTATCTAATGTTAAATCATCTGGGTTTCGATCCCAACTAGAAACGTTTCGCCTGTCTAGCCACATTAAAGAGTTGTGATACAAGCAAATAGTCTTTCTGTAGATGACAATATATACGCCCTCTACTCCCGGTGATTGAGAACTTTGGTGAAGGAGTTAATAGTTGCCACTTGCGTAATGCAAAGATCTTCTAACAAACTTCGGTAACCGATGGCGTAAAATGTAAACAAACTACAGTTAATACATATATGTTACATTCCCCAGCTTGTGTTGGGTCTGTTACTGGCTGTGAGGTATGTTACCGGGCTGACGTTAAGTTTGGAGGGTTTTGATCCGAGTTTGAATCGCCTCGCATGTCAAGCCACACTGAAGAGTTGTGATACAACGAAACAGTCTGTCTGTGAATGACAATATATATATATATATATATATATACCAACCCTTCTGCTTGATGCGACATAAGGTCAGTTTTTTTTTAAACCGGGGTTTAACAGGTTTGAATTCAGAGTTTTTCTTTCTCCTAGACCAGCCAATATACCAAGGCTAAAGAGCCCAGTTTACCCTAACAATTTACCCTTAGCTGGAGAGAGAATTGTCGGATTCATACCTTTCCTAAGTGTATTAGTACTATTTGAAGTGCAAACAGCCTTGTTCAAGATTTGAACTTGGCATTGCCGTGTCCATTTCCAACAACAATAACCATTGCACAATATATACATAAAGTTACCTAAAAATAAAATTGCTCAAAAGCTATTCGCTTACAAATTATATATATATATATATATATATATGAAGAAAAGTTGAAAAAACAACATAATCCAAAATTTGATGAATTTATTAATTTGGATATATTTTAGTTTCTCAACTTTTCTTCATCCTGTCAGATTTGTTTCCCTATTTACTTCCATATTGATGTGGACCCAATTTGGGGCCACGAAAAGATAACTCGGAACACGGTGTATGTTTAAGAATATATTGAAGTAACAAGATACAGAGAAAAGGGGTGGCATAAGCTAGGCTTACTTGTCAGTTGAATATCCAGTCTCTATCCAATCTCACAACGACCGACCGACCAACGAGAGTACTTGGTTTTCGATTAATATAGGATTTGGAAGAGTCCATCAATGGGTAGGTAACAGTCCCATAACACACACACATACACACACGTATATATATATATATATATATATATATATATATATAACACACACATACATATATGTGTGTGTGTTATGGGACCTTAACTGCCTAATGAATGTTGTTTCATAAATTATATCATATTTACCAACCCCTCCGCTCGGGCAGGATATGACACAAGGTTAATTTTTAAGCGAAGTTTAACAAGTTTGAATTCAGAGTTTTCCTTCTCCTAGACTAGTTGCCTCACCAAGGCTGAAGAACCTAGTCTGCCCTACTATTTACCCATAGCTGGAGGGAGAATAATTGGATTCATACCTTTCCCAAGGGTATAAGTGCTATGTGAAATGCAATTAGTCTTGGCCAGGATTTGAACTCGTGTCACCGTGTCCATTTCCTACGACGGTAACCATTACATCACGGGCATAAACTTTTATAAACTTCATGAAACCTAAGGTCGCAGAATATTTTCCATTGATTATATATATATATATATATATATATATATATATATTATCATTATTATAATAGCTCTATCATAGATATTTAGCACTCCCCATATTATATTGCACTTGGTTCGACACATAACAACAAAGTGATTTACTGACGATCAACACTCTCATGATATATATATATATATATATATATATATATATATATATATATATATATATATCATCATGTCGAGCCGCTAGCACGGATTTCCCTGACCCTCTCTCGTCACTCGTCTCTATCTTCCATTGCTCCCGGCTGATCGTGTATCAGTACAGATCTGTTGTTGATAGGTTCTAACTAGCCGTCCAACCTTTGCTCGTCTGTGCGAAGGGGTTCACCGGAATGCATCGCTTATGAGTTCGTTCTTACTTCTCCAGCACCGTCTCGCATATCTGGTTCGTTTAATTTGGATGATTTTCGTGATGGATGGTAGGTGGCCGTACAGCAGCTGTTTTGTGGGATGTTGCCTCCAGGACTTGTTCAATATAGCTCGTAGCGTTCTTGTGTAATTGGCGTCAAGCTTTTTCTCCCTACGTTTAGTCAGTGGCCACGTGGTGCATCCATATAGCAGTATTGACACGACCGCTACTTGAAAAATACTGCGTTTTACTTTATCATGTAGATCTGACTTCCATACGACCGATAGCCTATCAATAAGATGTTCGAGTAAAAAACCTCAAGGTGACACTATTATTTGTAGACTTTTCCAAGGTATTTGACTCTATACACAGAGGAAAGATGGAGCAAATAAATTCTGGCCTACGATCCCCCCAAAGAAAACGTTGAAGCCATAATGATGCTATATATGTATACGCGGTGCCTTCAATAAGTTTCCTGACTTTTTCTGTACAGGCATTCAACATTGTCATAGACTCTTGAAAATTCAGTATGTTATTGCTATACATTTTATGAGATAACTGACCAATGTTTATGATTTCAGATTCAGATGAACTGCTACAGCAGCAATTGGAATACACCCTACTAAAGCCTGATTGTCACAGCTGGTGAATTTCTAAAATGCAATCTGGACGTGAGGAAGAACGATATGCAAAAAAAGTATGTTTTATACTTGGAAGAAATGCCACAGAAATGTATGGAATGCTTCAGGCTACTTTTCGACCCTCTTGCATAAATCGAGCAGGAATTTTTGAGTGGCATAAGAGATTCAAGGAAGGCAGGGAGTCTGTGAGGGATGTGTAGGAGGAGTAAGAAAGTTAATACACCAGAGTTGATTGGCCAAAGGGTTAGGGTTAGGGTTACTATGTTGAGGTTTTAAGGGAGTTCAGGAAGAGATTCCTTGGGAAGTGGCCAGCACTCTTCAAATCAGGTCAGTGGCATTTCTACCAGGACAATGCACCAGTCCACAACTCCATCCTTGTCACAGAATATTTGACCAAGATGGGCATCAAAACAGTTCCTCACCCTCCCTATAGTCCAGACCTTGCTCCTTGTGACTTTTGGTTATTCCCTAAGCTCAAAGGCTGTCGTTATGAGATAATTGAGGAGATGAAAGAGGCTGTGACAAAGGTTATTGACACGTTCCCACAAGAGGACTTCCATGGGACCTTCCAGAAGTTGTTGGAACGGTAGAACAAGTGCATTGCAGCCGGTGGAAATTACTTCGAATGGGACTAGAGTTTCATGTATGTACTATCAATAAATGTTCTCATATGAAAAAAGTCTGGAAACTCATTTAATGATCCTCGTACATACTTATATAACCTTACTTACATGTTTTTATGGATGAGACCCATGTTAAAGTGGACCTGGGAGTTATGGAAATGAAGAGGTACTCAAGATTTTCAAAAGCTCTTGAGGGTCTCCATCGAAAATCTAAAAAAAACCCCGATACGCATGTTATTTAAATCAGGTTGAGTATCATTTGGTTTAGAAGGGTCAAAAGGTCTTTTAAAACATTTTGGTAGACTTGGGTTTTAAATCTATTTAGCAAAAAGTCTCTATCTTGATCTATGTCTTTGAGCAAAATAAATGAGCCCAGGTTTCTGATGACTTTAAATTAAAAGTTTAGAAAAAATTACATTAAAGCCATTGAAATCCTTTCATGTGCAAAACAAACATGTCTGAGCTGTCGTACGTAGAATAAAATGATTAATCAACAGATTGATAAATGTTTTCAAGGTTTTGGTGGCAAGAGAAAATAGTCATGCAGTGGAAAGAGATGGTTGGTTGGCTTATTGGATTTTATGGCATGTCAACCTTTGTAGGTTATTTAACGCCAAATTCATCTTTATGTTCTTTTTAAAACAATTCAGTTTAGCATAAGTACAGTTCAATGGTCAAAAACATCTCTATTTCAAACTATTCAAGCAGTTATAAGTAACAATTCAGTTAAGTGTAAATACAGTTTTAATGTCGAAAAACAGTTTTATTAAAATAATTCAGTTAAGCATAAGCACGCAGTTTAAATGTAAGTACGGTTTGTCAAAAATATTTCTATTTCAAGCTATTCAGTTTATTCAAACAATTCAGTTTAGCATAAGTATGCTGTTAGTTCTATTTAACCCATAGATAGGGCCCTATCAGGTGCTACCATTCCAGGCCAGAGTGGACCTGGGAGCGATAGCAATGAAGGGGTACTCTGCATTCCCCAAAGCTCCAGGACTGCTGGAACCTCACCACCAGATTGTTTAGTGTCATATTCAGGACACTCGTTTGCGGGGGGGGGTCTTACTCCTCTGCAGAGAAGCAGTCGGTGTATTCTACAGCCCCAGCCGACTGGGCAATGTGGAAAGTGAGGAATTAAGTAAGTTTTCATTATTTCATTAATAGACTATCTATCTATCTATCTATCTATCTATCTATCTATCTAAACGCCCTCTTATAGCCCCTAATACCCCAAAGGAAAGGTACAGACCCTTTTGGGAAGTGCTGATTTATGCTAGTGTAAACTTTGGGAAAGTGAAGAATATTAGACATCAAGAATACTTCCGATAAAACTTCGAAAGAAGCTGGTCTTGAAGGTGAAAGACCCACTTGAAAGTTAGGAGAGACAATGCTGATTTTCAAGGCAATTAATAAGAAAATTGAAGCCAGAGTCCTCAGATTTATTAACCTCGTCTGGCACTAAGACCTCGGGTTGCTTACAGTACCTGATTGTCATTAAGTGGTCTCCGATTTAAGTACAGAACAGGCTCCCAGAGCAACCCTGTCTTCTTTCACGCATCTCCCATCTGAAACACTGGTCAATACACAGGAAGTAGAATTGTATGAGTAAGAATTGAATCTGCTATTTATTGATCAGTGTAATTTCGTGTGCGTGATTTTTCTACTGGTTTTTATTCCTTCTTCTTTTTTCAGTTCTATCGTTTTACTTTCATGTTTTTTCTTAAACAGTTTTATTCAAATAAAGTTCAGTAACAAAGATAAGTCATAGAGGTATAAATTTAAACTTAGAAAGAATACCGAGGAGAGTCCTGAACATGCCTTACAACTGTACCATATTCACAATTAATGCTATGTGAGAAATGGACATATAATGTTCTTAACGATAGAACATAGGAATCTCGGAATTCGAAAACACGTAACGACTTCTTGTTCAGGTACGAAACCTTTTTATTAACTTTGAGTTAAAGGTCTCGACATAAGGAAGAGAGACACAATCTTCTATGCTGTCTTATTCATTTGGCCCCCAACTCGAGCGGCCCCCATAGGGCGCAAGTTCGCCTCGCGTCTGCGAGCTCCAAAAGTCGACCGTCTCCGTCCGGTGTCTTATCTCAACTCTTTAACTTCTTCAGATTCTCACACAAACCTCCGCGCGCTTCCGGTGCGTGACGTCACCCGCACCTTGTCACCCCGTTTCGTCTCGGACTATTATGACATCTGAGTGACACCTCCATTCGCCCGCGCACACCCGCGTTAACACCTGCCTCAATGTTGCACCTAACTAACCCATGTGCTGAGCCGAAAGATTCTCAGCCTAACTAAGCTCAAAGGCATGAACCGAAATCCCTCGGCTATTATATAGCACAACAAGTATAGAGTGTTGGTTAGCTTATTATTTCTGTTTTACCCTTCTGAAAATGTTACTGCATAACGGGTAAATAGATATGAAAAACTATTTCTTCGTATTTCTAAAGTGAGATCCATTTCAATGCATTACTATAGTAAAATGATTTTCTCTGAATTTCTGTCGTAAACAAATATTCAATAAATGAACATTTTCAACACATTTCAACACAATTTCTTTCCAACGTATTTCGAAGATGAAATCATATCCAATGCATTTCTATCGTAAAATCTTTTTCAGTGCATTTTTGTGGTAGAATTATATTCAATGCATTTTCATTGTTAAATCCTTTTCAACATATTTCTCAAGTAAAACTAAGTTTTATAGTAAAATATACTTTCTTAGGATTTATATACAATTTATTTCTATAGTTAAACCCTTTTCAACACATTTCTAAGGTAAAATTATTTTTAATGCATTTTTGTTTCTTTGTTCCTTTCTGGATTATTTCATGTCGATGCCATCCTTCGAGAAGAACATCAGTGGTACTATTTAACCCATTGTTGGAGTGGGGGATAAAGAGGTTCATACCTTTCCTAAGGTATCCGAATAGCACGACAAGAGTTCGAGTCCTCAGTCCAACACTTTAGATATTATGCCTTAACTCTGATGAAGAGAGTAAAGTAAAAACAAACCAACTCAATCGGAGTTTGAACTCTTAACACCCATTCATTTTTTCGTGCTTCTCTTTCTATCAGTAAAATGCAAGGGGTGGAGGAAGACTACAGGGGGAACGATAAAATTGTCGCCCTAGAAAAGACATGATTCCATTTCCGTTTAATGAAAACCGGTTTTCTTTTTTTTGTTGTTGCAGACCATTTACTAGTTGGCCAGTTGTGTACAAATCCCAAGAGCGATAGGAGCCTTCTATCATGTTTGAAAGTGACACAATGTTCAACGAGCGAGATCGGAGATGCGCCGCTGTACAACTCATGCTCTCTCCCGATCCAAGTTATGACAACAGGACCATTTCCAGCACCCTCAAAATGCAAATCTGGATTGCTACGAATAACAAGGACGTGCTCAGGGTGATGAAAACAAAGTTTCCGGCTACGGTTATGGTCATTGGTGTGGTTTTAAGTGAGGGCCACATCATGCCACCTCACATCTTCGAAGTCGGCTTGAAAGTCAACACCAAAGTGTACCTGGATGTGCTGAAGAGTGTGGTCGTGAGATACAGCTCTGGTGCTCTGGAGACGATATTCCAGTCCAGAAAACATGGATGATCACTAGATCATCGCTTTGGCGATCACTAATACAGATATTGCCCAGTCGGCTGCACCTCTGCAGGGGGGTAAGACCCCACCAAACAGTGTCCTGAATATGACTCTAAACAGTCTGATGGTGAGGTCCCAGTAATGCTGGGGCCTAGAGGGATACGGAGCACCCCTTCATTGCCATTGCTCCCAGATTCACTCTGGCCCGGCGTGGTAGCACCTGATAGGGCCCTCTCTATGGGTTAAATAGAACTAATGGCATACTTATGCTAAACGGAATTGTTTGAGTAAACTGAATAGCTTGAAATAGAAATGTTTTTGACAATTATACTGTACTTACATTTAAACTGCGGGCTTATGCTAAACTGAATTGTTTGAAATAGAAGCGTTTTTTGACATTTAAACTGCATTTAAACTAAACTGATTTGTTTAACATAGAACTGTTTTGACATATAACTGTATGTAAACAAAACCTGTACTTATACTAAACTGAATTAGCTGAATTAGAACTGCTTGACTAAACTGAATAGCTCGAAACAGAAATGTTTTTCACAATTAAACTGTACTTACATTTAAACTGCGTGCTTATGCTAAACTGAATTATTTGAAATTGAACTGTTTTTGACTTTGAAACTGAACTTACACTAAACTGAATTGTTATATATAACTGCTTGAATAGTTTGAAATAGAAATGTTTTTGACAACTGAACTGTGTACTCATGCTAAATTGAAATATTTTACATAAAAATGGATTTGGCGTTAAATAACCTACAAAGGTTGATATGCCATAAAACCAAACAAACCAAACCAGAACTAATACAGGTACATATCAGTAGTGAATATATATATATATATATATATATATATATATATATAATGATAGATATAAACAGAACGACACACCAACGCACACCCACGCACGTGCATAGACACACAGGTACTACTCTGCAGGGGGATAGTCAGTATATACTAAGCCTCACCGACAGGGCAGCTGAATATTTTATATAAAGTGATAGAATGAATACATTAATGAATTCGCTCCACACTAAGAGGTAGATGTATTTCTCCTTGAAGCAGAATCACCTGAACTTACAAAATAAGCATAGAAAGTCATGTTCTTGTGATAAATAGACAGATTGAGGATATCAATACGATTGCCGCGAATTTGCACTTACTGAGTGCCATATATATCGGGCTTTTTGATAGTGAATACTGGAAATTATATTGCTGAGTATAAAAACTTTATTCAAGGAATAACGGATGCAATATATATATAAGGAAAGCCCTAAAACACTTCAAACAAAATCAAAAAGACATTGGTATGATGGTTAGAGGGTTCGTCAATGGTCCAGGACACCGGGGTTCAATCCCAGAACGTGCCATAACAAAGACTTTAAAAATGGTACTTGATACCTCATTGCTTAATACTCAGCAATATAAGGTATGTATCAAGGGTAAATTGGAGCAATCCAGGGAAAGGAGTAGCGCCCTCACCTTGGTGTAGTAGCTATCGAAAATGGATCCTTCGGGACACCCTCAACTAAGGTCGCCAACTTTACTTACATTATTTACACAATTTAGACTATTTTCCTCGTTTTATTTGTTGTCCTGCTCACAATGTTTTGGTCGTCGTATCCTCCAGGTTTTTTAGCATATTCCCATGAAGGTTACTGACTATACGACAAAACACATTTGAAGAAGACTGTATTCGAAACGTTGTGAATATAACAAAAACTAAGAAGAAGAAAATAATCCAAAATTGCGTAAATTATAACTCAACAAAAATACTGGTCTTACCAGAATAATTAAAAAATTATTACTGTAATTATTTATGTATAAAATGCATTATTTTGGCCAGATTTTTCAGCCCCAAAAGAACGAATGCGTATTATACACGAGAATTTTTTTCGGGACACAATAAGTTTGACGGTATTCCCGAAAATTACTTATATCTATAAATAAAACAAATTTGTTTTACGCCGTTACCGAGAAATATCCACCGGAATGTGTGTTTGTTTATGAGTAATTTGAGTTTATTTCCTGTACAATCTTGTCGCATTTTTTTTGTGAAAATGTCTGCGTGTTTACTCAAAATACCTTGTGAAGCATTCCATACGTGTCTGTGGCACTTTCTCCAAGTTTAAAACAGAATTTTATTGCTTATCGTTCTTCTAAAGTGTCCCTACGTCCAGATTGCATTTTTGAAATTCACCAGCTGTGACAATCAGGCTTTAGTAGGGTGTATTCCAATTGCTGCTGTAGCTGTTCATTTGAACCTGAAATCCTAAAAATTGGTTAGTCATCTCATAAGATATATAGCGATAAGATACTGAATTTTCAAGAGTCTCCGACAATTTTAAATGCCTGTACAAAAAAGTCTGGAAACTTATTGAAGGCACCACGTATAAGTGTTTCAATACACGATGTATATGATATGTTTTAAGATATGATGTATATAAATATTTATTTTTAGTCAGTATGATGCAATAAAAAGTTGAAAAAAGTTAAATTTATGTTAATTTTTTTTTCAGAAAGGATTGATTGCTTTCATATCTAATTGGTCATGATATCACTGAAGCTAATCTTGAAAAACTGTAAAGCTTACCAATTCACCCACACAAAAAAGTAACCTCTCCACAAAAAAAAAAAAAAAAAAAAAAATTACCAAATGTCTACATATGCCAAGGACAAAAATGAACATGCCGGTCAATTTTGCTGTGGATAGAAAGCGTGGGAGGACGAAATTAGTGACAAAGCAGTGTTATATAATTGCGGAAGGATTTTTTTTTATATTATCATTTTTCGTTGGTTATATCTTATCTTTCGGTTTGGTTAGGCTGAGAACTATTCGGCTTAGTGCACTTGCAGGTGCACACATTAAGTGCAGTTCATGCTTGCGCGCAGAGGATGTGACAACCACAAATGTCATAATAAAAACCCAAGATAGGAAATAAGACTGGGGTGTGAATGACGTCATGCCCGGAAGGGAGGGGCTGGGAATTTTGGTGATTTTTAAAAAAAGCAGTTAGTTGAGATTTGTCTCTTGGGCGAGGCTAGTTGAGAATAAACGTTTCGTATCTGAACTACCGAGAGTCGTCAGTGTTTCGGGATTTCCATGCATATGAACATTTTACATATCCGTATATTTTTATAGTTGTATCATGAATATGTTACAGCAGGATCACATGACCAACGAGATTTAAGACATTTTTAGTTGTTTTGTTTTACGGTGTATCAACCCTTTCTGGGTCATCTAATGCCGAATTTGGTTATTTCGATAAAAGTTTCAAACAATTCAGTTTAGTATAAGTACAGTTTTGTTTACACACAGTTGAATGTCAAAACAGTTCTTTTTCAAAAAATTCAGTTTCGTAGAAATACGCAGTTTAAATGTCAAAAAGAGTTCTATTTCAAACAGTTCCGTTTAGCCTTAGTACACAGATCTGGGAGTGATGGCAATAAAGAAGTACACTGCATTCCCCAAAGATCCAGATTTACTGAAGCCTTTTCATGAGATTGTTTTTTGTCATATCCAGGATACTCGTCGTGGGAGTCGTATCCTTCTGCAGAAATGAAGTCGGTGTATTCTACAGCCCCAGTCAACTGGGCCATTGATAGTCAGTGATTAGGAAAGCAGCGAATTATCATATATATATTGGGTATTTCATATCTTTCCAAAGGGTATTTGTCCGAAAATGAACTCAGGTTCGATCTCGTTTACAACGATCTCGCAGTTAGTCATTATGTCACAGGCATTCTTTCCCGAAAAAAAAAAGACCCGGCAAATATAACCTATAAATCATAAGCAACGTTGTATCTAAGCCATACGAATAGCGACAAATAAAAAGCTTTGTCTTCTGTTCCTCAGCCCCCACAAGACGATCATCGCCCATGTTTTGCTTCGCTGTTGAGGGCCACCCAACAATAGCTAATGACATCGGAAAGAATTCGAAATCAATAAATCTGTATGATAAGCAATGCGCAAGAAAAGGCACAGTGAACTGCAATAACGACCAACCACATTGCGCTTGAGGTGTAATGGTTATCGTCGATCGAAATGGTGTCGGTGACCCGAGTTCAAATCCTGGGCGAGGCTGTGCATATTTTGCATAGCGCAAAACCCTTTGGGGAAAGGTATGCATCCAATTATTCTGCCTCTGGTTATGAGTAAAACGTAGGTCAGACTTGATTCTGTAACATTAGTATGGCAACCAGTTTAGGAGAAGGAAAACTTTGAATTCAAACCGGTTAGAAATTGACCTTATGTCACATCCTGCTCGTACGATGGTTTGGGCTAAACACATATAAATACCAAGCAGTAATTAAATGAAACTCCATAAAGCAGTTAGAAAAATAAATAAAAGATAAAAAAAGCATTATTTTAGGAAGGTAAAACAAATACTGGGAAGAAAACGTAAAATATCGGGAACAGAATAAACAATGGGTGAATCTCCGTGGTATAGTGGCGTAGTATTCCGAACAATTCATTTGTTTATCTACACTTATACGTGGTGCCTTCAATAAGTTTCCAGACTTTTTTGTACAGGCATTTGAAATTGTCGTAGACTCTTGAAAATTCAGTATCTTATCGCTATATATATTATGAGATGACTGACCAATTTTTAGGATTTCAGGTTCAAATGAACACCTACAGCAGCAATTGGAATAAACCATACTAAAGCCTGATTGTCACCGCTAGTGAATTTCAAAATGCAATCTGGACGTAGGGACACTTTAGAAGAACGATAGTGCCAAATGATTATTTGATATTATTCAATTGTTTGCACATTTTTAAATGGCTTTAATTATATTAAATGATAGAATAGTTCTATTTGGCCCATAGATGATCCCTAATCGGTTCTATTACTTTGGGACAAAGTGGACCTGGGAGTAATGGCAATGAATGTGTTCTCCATATTCCTTAAAACTTCAGGAGCCTTAACATCAGATGGAGTTAAATGTCATACTCAGGAAACTTGTGACGAGATCTTATCCCTCTGCAGAGATGCAGACTGCTTATTCTACAGCCTCAGTCGACAGGACGATATCTAATTTAACTCATTTGTTTGCACACAGTTAATAATATTATTAATTTGTTTTCACACAGTTTAGATAGTTTCAAGTGTTGCTATCTCAGGGTAACTGACCCTTCGCCCCTTTTAGATGAAATAGAGTTTGGTATTTGTTTGGCACGAGAGCAATTCGAAGAATACGGTTGAGACAATTATATAGGTCTTAGGGCTTGATGTGACCAGCCAATTGATCGGACTGGGCCACTATGACCGGTATTCTAGCTTATCCTCTTCAGTTGCCGGCTCAAAGACTGTTCAACCATCAGGATCCCGTCCTGAAGAAAGGCATAAAATAAGAAGCATAAAAAAATTTCTGGTCAGAAGACCAGACCTGAAAAACACACAAGGAATAAAATGTTGTGACACTGAAATTGAAATAAATCAATCAATTCAGCCCAGAGGTGGGGGTGTCCTCGTGGTGTAATGGTTAAAAGCGATGGACTGCGGAATCGTAGTACGCGAGTTCGAACTCCAGTCGCGCTATTACGTTCACTTTCGGACAAATACCCTTGGGAAAGATATGAACCTCCTTATCCTCCCAGCTATGGGTTAAATAGCACCACTTCTGTTCTTCTAGGAAAATAGCGTTGGCATTAAATAACCGACAAAGGTTGATATGCCATTAAACAAAGAAGGGGTGTTCTCGTGGTGTAATGGTTAAATCGATGGACTGCGGAATCGTAGTACGCGAGTTCGAACTCCAGTCGCGCTATTACGTTCACTTTCGGACAAATACCCTTGGGAAAGGTATGAACCCCCTTATCCTCCCAGCTATGGGTTAAATAGCTACTGTTCTTCTAGGAGAATAGCTTTGGCTTTTAATAATCGACAAAGGTTGATATGCCATTAAAATAAAGAAACCAAACCAAACCAGATGATGAGATCTACTTATTGAAAACAAGAAGAAAAATTAACGATAGTGGATAGTATTGTTCGAGTAAACTGCAATAGACTTGGGTTTTTTGTTTTTTTTTACTGTAAATCTTGAGCTTAAGAGAGAAATCTTTTTGAAATGTAGAACATGAAAGTAATATTACTATTGTAGCACTAAACACAATCTCAAAGTGACTTGGAAAAGGAAGAGAAAAATTGTAAAAGCGCTTCAATAATGATATGACCTTCATATTCCATATTTTTTATAAAGTTCTTTAGTAAGTTCAAGATATTCATTTTTTTCAATAGAAAAGAATTTTATTGTAGTTTGCTCGAACAATAAGACCCACTCTTGATCACAATGGGTAGATCTGATCATCTGGCCCGGATTGATGGATTCATATCTCTTTCAATGTCACATCATTTTATTATTTGTGCGGGTTTTTTTTCTTTCACTCGTTCTAACTGGTAGTTTTTCACTGAAATCTGAATGATAGCAAGTATCCTCAAGTTTCCAGGAATTGAATGTTAATAAAATACTTTGCAATAATCATAGTAACTGACAATATTGAATCTAAAAAAAATTTAGATAAAAATAAAGAATAGATAATTTTATTTTAAAATGATAAGAATTTAAGAATATTAAACTTAGATCTCGTCGTTATAAATCTGTTTAATGCGTCAATAAAATTTTTTAAAAATAAAAATAATATAAGTACGTAATTCAAATAATTACAAAGGCTTCGTAACTGGTAGGTCTTTTAGGAGAGGAGCGATAGACGATAGGGACGGATGGCGAGAGAGTGACTTGATGATGATGATGGCAAAGGCTGAAAAACCTTTTCCATTATCATCATCATCATGAAGAAGAATTAAAACGAAACACGAAGCACAAAGTGTTTAAAAATGTTAACATTTCTATTTGACTTCCTTTATATTATGATTTTAAAGTCTCCACCTGTTCACCATTCCTGGAATCTTCCCCAAGTGGTTTCTGTAACTTCAGTTTTGCTTTTCTAATAAAGATATTCCCATAGAAATGTTAACCATTTTTTTTTCACCTATTCAAAGAATGAGTTGATAGGAATGGTAAACATCTAGACACTGAAATTATCTCATAAATGTACTCTCATAAGATGTTACTACTTTTTGAAAAATTACCCAATCATTTCAAGTTCTCTCTCTCGTTCCTTTTTTTTTCTTAATAGAGGAATTATATTGTGAATTGAGTTACCATGATCAGAAAATACGGCAAACGCACGTCATACTTAACACTGGACAGCTGTTTCGATTTTATTAGATCTCATTAGCAGAGCATACCGTGATCTCCAACACTGGAGATCGAACCAGTAACTACAGATTGCAGAGACGAAACTCTACAACTGAGCCACAGTCCATATCGCTCGAAAGTGGTGCCAAATTAACTAGTCTTATATTCAAACAGCCTGACGGTTGTTTTATAGATACGGCATTTACTGCCTATCCACTCACGTCCGACTCCAGGTCGGACGTTCAGGCACTTCAGGTTTTTGGACTAAACATAGACAAAGAATCAGTAGACAAGTAGGTGACCGAGGCTTTTGTTTAATATTAAAAACTTTATAATCGTAGATACAAAGCAAGGGCATTAAAGCATTTTCGGTTAATTTACTCTTGTTTACATTATCACCTGTATTTTATTTTATAAATTTCTTTCAGTCATTCGTTTTTTCTCCACAATGTATTATTATTATTGTTTACTCCTTGAGAGTTTTTGTACATCAGTTTTAGCGGATGGTCTTTCACTGGATTGGTTTGGTTTGGTTTCTTTGTTTAATGGCATATAAACTCTTTGAAGGTTATTTAATGCCAAAGCCATTCTCCTAGATCAGTAGTGGTACTATTTAACCCATAGCTGTGAGGATAAGGGGGTTCATACCTTTCCCAAGGGTATTTGCCCGAATGTGAACGTAATAGCGCGACTGGAGTACGAACTCGCTTACTACGATTCCGTAGTCCATCGCTTTAACCATTACACCACGAGGACACCCCCCTTTCACTGGAGTTTGAGTGACAACAAGTCTCCTTAAATATCCAGGACTCTTGCAGTTTTCAACAATGTGGTAGTTTGGATGGTTTCTACTCGTCCTCTTATTTCCAACTCCTCCAGTCCCTTTAATAATCTTTGGGTGACTGTACCAAAAACACCAATCACAATTGGTATAATTGTCGCCTTCATGTTTCATAATTTTATTATTATTATTATTATTATTATTGTTATTATTATTATTGCTATTATTATTTAGATTTTTAATTTCACGTTCGAGTTTATAATTATCCCCAACTGTAAATGAATAAATAAATAAATAGATAAAAATTTTTAAAAAAATTGAGAATTAACGATGACAAAAACGTGACAATTGTTATTCTTTGAAATAAAGACCATCTTGACTAAGACGTTCGAAACATAGATAAGTTCTGAATGATCTCAATCAAAATCACGCATTGCATTCTGCAGCAAAGAAAACATTCTTAGATAAATATTTCTAAAGAATTTTCTATTCATTTTGAATGAATGCAATTATCAGTCACAAACTTACTTTAGATATTGTCTTTATAACATTCTGTGTCCGTTGAATGGTTGAGATGGATGCATATTGCCTAATGTCTTGAGTGTTAGCTATTCAAAGGTTTAAAAAAGCCAAATTTTCGAATGACGATATTCAATAGCAAATATACCTATTCTTTTTCTACACAGAATTAAAGCTACTCGGTCTTTTATCGTCGTTCCCCACTCCACTTTTTATTGTGAATTAAACCGATTTTAGCTAGTACCTTTAACCTTAACTTATCAGAGTTTTGGCACAATGCCTTTTCATTACTGATTTTGATTAGTTTCCACTCATCTTCTCACGAGTCTTTATCGAGGGCTTGTTTTATGAACGATAACTTAACCGATGCAGTTAAAAGCTTTAATTACATGACTACGAGGTTTTTACTTGGTATAGATTTAATAGCTTTTAAAGTATCTGATATATCAGACAGATCACTAATTTTAATGGCCCAATCGGCTGAGGCTGCAGAATACACCGACTTCATTTCTGCAGAGGGGCAAGATTCCCCCAACAAGTGGCCCAATCGGCTGTGACTGCAGAATACACCGACTTCATTTCTGCTGAGGAGTAAGACTCCTCCAAGGAACCGGATAAGACACCAAAGAATCTGATGGTGAGGCTCTAGAAATGCATGAGCTTTGGGGAATACGGAGTGTCCCTTTATGGCCATCGTTTCCAGGTCCCTTCTAGCTCGGAGTGGAAGCACCTGATAGGGTCCTATTGATGGGTCAAATAGAACTAAACTGTGAACTTATGCTAAACTGAATTGTTTGAAATAGAACTGTTTTTTTAAAAATGTAACTGTATGTAAACAAAAAAAAACTGTACTTATGCCAAACTAAACTGATTGAAATAGAACTGGGAAAAGCGGTTTTCTTTTCCGGAAGTCGAGACCCATATATTCAAGGAAGCCGTCAAGAGTTAAAAGAGAGGCGGCTCAAAGCCGTGACGACAGAGATCGCTTATCACCTCCTACAGTTGATCACAACAAGATCATAAACAGCAGAGTTAGGAGTCGGCTTTTAGACAATGAATTTGATGGACAAGTGACCAATCCTTCGTTTGCTGCCTGTCTGCAATAGGTTATTTATCGCTGCCTCCCACCAGACAAGATTTGACACAATGTCTTTTTATAGGGGGGTGCTTTTAGGAAAGGGAGAGGTCATGTACGAGCCGAGACTCGTGCCCTGCTTGACTATGTTGGTCATAGGCTCACTGGATACAATTTGAGCCAGCTAACCCTACCGGGAGTTAGACTAGGTGCAATGTGAATCTGGCATGTAGGGATGCCCATAGCTTGACCTACACCCAATAGTTTAGTGCTATGCTATGCCATCAATGGTTCTTCGTCCACCCGAAGGTGACCCCGCGGAACCCGGGCGCCATTCGGCCTCGAGTCTGTCGTTGACCATGATACCAGTCGGGCAGGAATGCCTGGTGGCCCAACTAAAAAAAAAAGTTGGGGATATGTCTGTGATAGTTTGGGCTCTGCTTGATTTCGGCCGATGAACTAAATGTTCCACACGCCGCCCACTTGTTGGATCGAGAGAAATTGCCATCAAATAAACATGGCTCAACGATTTGTTTTGTTTTCTCAACTGTTTTCGTGAAGCTGATCAGTAGTTTATACAGTTTCAATCAAAATCTTTGATTGATTTATATCGGGATATTTTCTCTGTTAGATTCCTAATTATAAGTATTGTTGCTACTTAGTAAATTATTGGATCTGATGAACAAAAAAATCTTCCCAATAACTATAGGTTAGTTGAACAGTAGCTTACCACATAAGTAAAAGTAAAGTTGGCGACCGTAGTCGAGGGCAACCAGAAGGCTCCCTTTTAAATAGCTACTACACCAAGTTATAGGGGAGGGCGCTACTCCTTTCCTGGATTGCTCCATTTTACCCTTGATACGGACCTTATATTGCTTATCATATTTACCAACCCCTCCGCTCGGGCAGGATATGACACAAGGTTAATTTTTAAGCGGAGTTTAACAGGTTTGAATTCAGAGTTTTTCTTCTCCTAGACTAGTTGCCTCACCAAGGCTGGAGAACCTAGTCTGTCCTACTATTTATGCATAGCTGGAGGGAAAATTATCGGATTCATACATTTCCCAAGGGTATTAGTGCTATGTGAAATGCAACCAATCTCGTCCAGGATTTGAACTCGTGTCGCCGTGTACATTTCCCGTGACGATAACCATTACACCACGGACCTTATATTGCTGAGTGTTAAGCAATGAGGTATCAAGCACCATTTTTAAAGTCTTTGGTCTGATTCGACCTGGGGTTGAACCCCGGTCTCTCGGACCATTGGCGAACACTCTACCCACTAGGCCAATGAGCCGGTTAATCTCCTGTAATTGCATGGCTTCTAAGCCTTTACTTAGTATAGCCTTAATTCATGGCTTTTAGTTCTTAGATTTTAAACTAGTTTTACAAATTTGTTTTTTTTTATTTTTCTCAATTTGTTCTCGGTCGACCGACAGTCCCAACATAAAAGTTAGCAATTTAGTATCTAAATAAAGAAACAGTTCTTGGCAAGGATTTCTCGAAATGAGTTTTATCTAACCAACTTCTTAACTCCACAGGATCTTATGACTGAACTGGACAAAAATATATTTTGACCAAAACCAGCCGCTGATTGATTTTATTAACAACAAAAACAGCGTGGGGTTAAGTCTTTATGCTTGATTAGTAAACCTACCACTTGTTTATGCTTGAAAAAGTGTAAGATTCTTCATTGTTAGCACTTGTAAAGAGCATCCGTCCTTTTTTAGAAGGTTAAGTTTGATATCAGACATAACCGTAATTATTAATGTATAAGACGCACAATTTTTCCTGGTCTTTCAGTCCCAAAAGTTAGGGGTGCGTATTATACACTTATACAATCAATTATTTTTCCGATCACATGCCTCAACATATTCAGGAGGGGATGACAGTAAGTTATATATATAATACAAGCTAATGCGTTTTATGCCGTAACAGTGAAATATCCACTGGGATGTGTGTTTGTTTATAATTTTGGTTCTTCTAATGTGAGCTTATTTTCTCTGCAAGCTTGTTGCAATTTTCAGTGAACATGTCCGCGTGTTTTCTCTAAGTGATATGTAAATTCTGTGTTTTAAGATATTATACACGAGAATTTTCTTTCTTCAAGAATTTCATAGTCGAACGTTAGGGTTGAGTACTATACATGAGTGCTTGTTATGCACAAAATAAATTGTATATAAAAAGTTGGTGACTATAGTCGAGGGCGACCTGAAGGCTCCCTTTTCAATAGCTACTACAAGTAGGTGTACGGGAGGGCGCTACTCCTTTCCCTGGATTGCTCCACTTTAACCTCGATACGTACCTTATATTGCTGAGTGTTAAGCAAAGATCTATCAAATACCATTTTTTAAAGTCTTTTATATGACGCGACCCTGGGATTGAACCCAGGTCTCCCGGAGCATTGGCGAACACGCTACGCACACGGCCAAGTGTGGATCCATCGAGTATTACCTTAAATGAACAGGATTAATATTTTTGTTGCGTGGATTAATGAAGTATGAATACGACACGAAAGATTAGCGAAGATCAGCGTCTCTGTTTTTCATCTTTCGGCGTCCAGAGTTCAAATTTTGAACAAGGCGGTATACATTTCATTTCTCGTTTAATGCCCTTGTGAAAGGTTAGAATCCATTCATTATCCCCAGCTATCGGTAAATAGTAGAGCAGACTGGATTCTTCTGCGTGGAAAAAAACAATAAATTCAGAAAGAAAAGTCTGAATTCAAGCCATCAGAACCCAGTTTAAAAATTGGCCTTGTGCCACATCTAAACTAAGAAGGTTCACTGAGTATTTGAATAAATTTAATTTTCACTTGTTTTTATATCCTCTCTGGTAAAACGTAATTACTTTCCGAACCTCCTTATAGTTTGACGCTTTTGAGCGCTTCGCTTGATGTTTTGAGAGATCGGTTTTAGACCTATTGTCATTTACTTTAATTCTCATTGGGTCAACCATACTTCTCTCTTTTTACTAAATGAACTTAAACTTAGTAAATGACAAGGAAAGTGAATGAAAAAATAACATTCCCTGTCTATAGTCTTTAATAAAATAAGCATTAACGAACGAATGGTGGCTAAAACGTCCAGACACCACTTCACACATCCTGCAGATACATCCTCTAATTTTCCGGCAAATACAGTGTTTTCTTTCTGTCCTAACAAAATTACGAGGGGATATTTGAATTTCTTGCGGTCTTCACACTAGTTCCCTGAGTGGCCACGGATGGCCTTGTATGTAAAGGCATCTCTTAAGTATTTATTCTGCAGTGGTTGTCACTGCTTCATCGATTTTGTAAAATTCACCTTCTAATTTGCTCGCAATTACCGATGGCTTTTAAGTAAAGTGCAGGTGACAGTAATAGTACAAAGAGAAAACGTCAGTGTATTCTAGAAGCCATGAAACAGTAGATGTGCTGAGAAAACTAAAACTTTATTTCAGTTGAAAAGCAGTGAAAGACGTATGCTACTGGCTCATCAGCCGTAGGGATAATTTTAAAAAAGCCCAACGAAATAACATATTGCAGTTCTTTACTGAGATTACTCGTGGAAAGTACATGATTATTTGCAAAGTTTGGTTTGTTGGTTGGGTTTTATGGCATATCAACTCTTGTAGGTTATTTAACGCCAACTTCATTTTTATACAAATAATCAGTTCTATTTCAAAGAATTCCCTTTAGTCAAGCAGTTCTAATTCAGCTAATTCAGTTAAGTATAAGTACAGATTTTGTTTACACACAGTTAAATGTCAAAACAGTTCAATGTTAAACAATTTAGTTTAGTGTAAATACAATTCCAATATCAAAAAACAGTTCTATTTCAAATAATTCAGTTTAGAGTAAGCACGCAGTTTAAATGTAAGTACGGTTTAATTGTCAAAAACATTTCTATTTCAAGCTATTCACTTTAGTCAAACAATTCAGTATGTATGCTGTTAGTTCTATTTAACCCATAGATAGGACCCTTATCAGGTGCTACCACTCCGGGCCAGAGTGAACCTGGGAGCGATGGCAATGACGGGGTAATCCGCAATACCCAAAACTCCAGCATTGCTGGAACCTCACCATCAGATTGTTTAGTGTCATATCCAGGACACTCGTTGGTGGTGGGGTCTTACCTCTCTGCAGAGAAGCAATCGGTGTATTCTACAGCCCCAGTCGACTCGGCAATATTTGCAAAGGGAAGTTCTTTTTAAATTTTGTTGAATTTTCAAACATCTCTTAGGCTTGATATTATTACTATTTACTCATTAGAGTTTTTCACATCAGCGTTAGCTGATGGTTTTTCACTGGAGTCTGAGTGACAGCAAGTCTTCTCAAGTCTCCCTGACTCTTCTCAGTATTCTGGCCGTTCTCAATAATGTAGTAGTTTGGATGGTCTCCACTCGTCCGCCAACTTCCAAGTCCTCCAGTCCCTTTAGTAATCTTTTAGTTACTGTTCCAAACGCACCAATTACAATTGGTATTATTGTCACCAGCATGTTCCATAGTTTTTTTCAAATCCCTAGCAAGGTCGAGGTACTTATCCTTCTTTTCACATTATTTCGGCTTTATTCTGTGGTCAGCCGGGACAGCAAAGTCTACAATTTTGCAAGTTCTCTTCTTTTTGTTGATTATCAATAGGTCTGGTCTTCTGGCCGAGATTAGGTGATCCGTGTGTTGGTCAAAGTCCCATAGGAGTTTATGTGTGTTATTTTCTAGGACAGGTGCTGGGTTGTGCATATACCATTTGTTGGTATGGTAGAATTTAAATTTCTTTTACATCTCCCAGTTGATCACTTTGCCAACCCAGTCATGTCTAGTCTTATACTCCTTCTGTGCCAATTTGCTACAATCGCTTAATATGTGATTGATGGTTTCATATCTATCACCGCATAGCTTACATTTGCTATTTTGTTGAGTCTTATCTATCCTCGCTTTGATATGATTGGTTCTTCTTCTTATTTTTACTCATTAGAGTTTTTCACATCAGCGTTTGCTGATGGTTTTTCACTGGAGTCTGAGTGACAGCAAGTCTCCTCAAGTCTATTATTATTATTATTATTATTATTATTATATACTTGAATTATAAATTATATCATAAATAAAAGATATTACAAATTATATTATAAATAATTTATAATTGTCTCCTAGGATTATATTATATTATATCATAGATTACGAATTATAATTATTTACAATATATTATTATTATTGTTATTATTATTATTAAGGCTTTATATCATTTAATTTTCAAACACCCCTTGAAAGATACGATATATGCATTATTAGTAGACTAGGTTCATAGTATCTGCTTACATTATTTGGCTGTTTTATTTTACGGTATGTCAACCCTTGTCGGGTTATTTAATGTCCTATCTATGGGTCAAATAGAACTGTTTAACTATTCAAACTGCAATATATGTATATCCATTTAAATGTGAGCAATCAAATGACTCATGTTAAATTATAACTGATATATAGCAATACTTGAAACCATCTAACTGTGTGCCAACATATGATTAATTGTAAATATAATTATTTGTGCTTGATAGAAATACTTGAAACCATTTGTGTACAAAAGAATGAGCTCAGGCTCGTCTAAAAACGTATCTACGAAATGAGTTTACAAATCAGATATATTTAATATATATGTAAAAACAGGATTTGGCATTAAATAACCAACAATGGTTGATATGCCATAAAACCCAACCAAATCAAACAAACCACCAGAGTTTTGACTTCACCCCTAAGATCGAATTCCACCCACCTCAGAAATCCAACCTAATTGTGACAAGATAAATTAGAATTTCAAATCATTCTTTGTGCCTTTGTTCCGTATAGTCTTAGACTCAATGATTTCTTTGATATCGCTTAGTGGCAGTAGGATTTGAAGTGCTGATTTTCAAGCCATTTTTCTTAGATTGGCGAAACACCATCTTCATCCTCTCCCATGTGAACCAGTACCAGCCAAAGCTGAAGTTGCTGTATAAAAACTATAGTAATAACTCACAGTAGCACTCACTCTCTCTTTATCTCTCTCTCTCTTTACCTTTCTCTTTCTCTCTCTCTCTCTCTCTCTCTCTCTCTCACACACACACACATACAGACACGCACACAAACGCAAGCATATTTAGCTGATTTTTTACAAGTAAAAAGGCAATAATGATCTTAATCAAAATTCAATTTTTCGATAAGAAAGAGCACTATTCGCCATATTGTTTTGTTACTTTTATCCCTTAATTTTAAAGATTATATCGCCTAAATGCTTCCCTCAAAAGCTATGTGTTCCTGAAACCTCACCTTACAGTTCTACAACTCTCGCCAAGTCTTTGATGTTACCGATTTTCATAACGTATAAAAACTTTCAGTTGTCTGCGGCCAAAGACTTGAAACTTCGGGTATCTTCAGGGGATGTAGTGGACATCCACAAAAATCCATATGGAATGAACGCTGCATTGAAATAATAGAATCCTTATTTTTAGAAATGAGTACCAAACCCACGATGTTCTCCATTCTGCGCCATGAAGGTAACTGAAATGGCATGTTTCAAAGACATACCTCTTATCTGCTCCTCACTTCTAGCGACAATTATAAACCTGAGAGATACTTCTGTTGGTACTCAGTATCAAAATATCTATGGTAGTAATAATCTGCTTAACTAGCTTGCGAATTCTAACACTGTTATGAGACAATGTGTGTGTGCGTGTATGTGTGTGTTTGTGCGTGTGTGTATTTACGCAACCCCCTCCACACAAGCAAATAGATAATTATATATATATATATATATATATACGAGATGAGCTTGAAACTCATTGGGTTCTTGTTGTACGGCAGTGTATACTTCTACTTCTATTTAGGAAATAGTGAAGGATTCTAATTCGTATTACATAGCATCATCTGTTATTTCGATGATTCAGATGATTATAAAGTCGTTTTATTGATGAAAATATCACACACACACACACACACACACACACATATATATATATATATATATCATATTACATGATTGTTTCTGTGATCCTGGGTTTCATGTTTTATACACCCGTCAGATAGATGGTTTGGTTTGGTTTGTTGGGTTTTATGGCATATCAACCTTTGTAGGTTATTTAACGCCAAATCCATTTTTATGTAAATAATCTGTTCTATTGAAAACAATTCAGTTTAGCATAAGTACACAGTTTAATGGTCAAAAACATTTCCATTTCTAACTATTCAAGCAGTTGTATGTAACAATTCGGTTAAGTGTAAATACAGTTTTAATGTCGAAAAACAGTTCTATTTCAAATAATTCAGTTAAGCATAAGCACGCAGTTTAAATGTAAGTACGGTTTAATTGTCAAAGTCATTTCTATTTCAAACTATTCAGTTTTACTCAAACAATTCATTTTAGCATAAGTATGCTGTTAGTTCTATTTAACCCATAGATAGGACCCTTATCAGGTGCTACCACTCCGGGCCAGAGTGGACCTAGTAGCAATGGCAATGAAGGGGTACTCTGCATTTCCCAAAGCTCCAGCATTGCTGGAACCTCACCATCAGATTGTTTAGTGTCATATCCAGGATACTCGTTTGGGGGGGGGGTCTTAACCCTCTGCAGAGGTGCAGTCGGTGTATTCTACAGCCTTCCCAGCCGACTGGGCAATCGTCAGATAGAGTCTGTTTGCCGAATGCGTAAAGCATAAATTTAAGACACATGTAAAATTTCTATCATTAATATCGAGAGCTATTTAATAATACTGCAACATTTGGTCTTCCATTAACTTACCAAGTGAGCTTGTAAGAACCGCGAGTAATATTGAACAAGTCCTGGAGGCAACATCCCACAAGGTACCAACTATACGGCCACCTACCTCCCATCACAAAAACTATCCAAGTTAGACGAACCAGACATGCAGGATAGTACCGGAGAAGCAGGGACGATCTCATAAGGGATGTACTCCTATGGACCCCCACATATAGCCGAGCCAAAGCAGGACGACCAGCTCGAACATACATACAGCAACTCTGTGAGGATACAGAATGTAGCCCTGACGACCTGCCTGAAGCGATGAACGATAGGGAGAAGTGGCAAGAGAGGCTCTGGGATATCTGTGCTGGCGGCTCGAGATGATGATGATGATGATGATGATGATGATATAAAAGGTGTGTGTGTGTGTGTGTGTGTGTGTGTGTGTGTGTGTGTGTGTGTGTGTGTGTGTGTTTCATACACATATCTAGTTCTCTGGATTTGATGATACGTAGGAAAAAAGCTTTCGACCCGAATTAAAAACCTTGTGTAAGTAATCTTGACCAAAGACAGGAAGTAGATAACCATTCTTAAAACAAATCTTTTTTGTAGTTTTAAGCCGTTAGAATCTGAGCAGTTGGTATTTGTGTCGCTTTCTAGAGGTACATATTCTCGAGCGGCTTAAATTCCGGCCAAGTAATCGTCATTATGACATTGCAACTGCCTATAAAATGTTATCTATTATCTGACATGTTCAGACATTTTTTAAGCCAGGAGGCTTGGCGAGAAGAGCCTATGGTTGTGAGATGGTGGGGTAGAGACCTTAGAACATTAAAGAGCTGACAAAACCTATTCAAAACATACACAGCAACATCTATGAACACTTTTAAAGGAGATTAATTAATATCAATGGATGTATTTCTTATAATTCTCTTCCGTTGCTGTCTGTCATGTTGTTGGTGTTAGTGATTCAGTCGCAACGACTGGTGTCAAATCTTGTTACGTACCAAATTCAATGTGTCCAGAACTGTTTAGAGTTATTGTTTTTTGTGTTTTTTTTATTTGAACGTTTCTTTCTTTCTTTCTTTCTTTCTTTCTTTCTTTCTTTCACAGTCCGTTCAATCAATCTATCGATCTCATAATCGATGAGTTTCTTTAAATATGAGTCTGTTTTTCAAACGGTTACGATCTCACTCGCACTCTCATTCTCTCTCTCTCTCTCTCTCGCTTGCTCCTCTCTTTCTCCCCACTTAATCAGTCCTGAATTTATATCAATCCATCTATCTGACAACCTATTACTTGTATTCAACGTTTCATCCCAAAACGCCATATTCGCCTTTATAAATAGAACCTAAGCTTATTTTATACTTATTCCGTAAAGTTGGATTTTCAAAAATTAAACATTAAATGCTTTCAATCACACACACACACACACACACACACACACACACACACACATATATATATATATATATATGTATACATATATATATATAAGGTTCACATGGTATACTTTTGAAGCAAACGAATATAGCGACTTGACTTAGAAACCTGGAGGAGGCTGTTTACATGTATGATGGCATACATTTGGGAAAGTACACATCCAACAAGTCTCCTTTCAGCTTTGGTTGAATAATAATTTAGACTGGGCTCTTTAAGCTTGGTATGGCAACCAGTCAAGGAGAAGGAAAACTCTGAATTCAAACCTGTTAAACTCCGGCTAAAAATCGAGTCCGTGTCACATACTGCTCGTGCGGGGTATATATATATATATATATATATATATATATATATATATATATATATATATATGGGGGTGTATTTACTGTTGTTTGCTAATGTTATTTTATGCCTAAAAAAAAGACACCGATCGTATAAATGGAGCCATCGAAAAAGTCTCGCGAGAAGATGAGGGAAAACTCGTCAATTAATAATGAAAATTCTGAATGTCAAAACTTAGAAAAGTTAAAGTTAAAGATATCTTGTTAAAATCGATTTAATCCCCAGTAAATAAAAGGGTTTGATTGATTGATTGACTGATTGATTTTAATGGCGTGTCAATCTAAGCAGGGAATCACGATTTTGTACGTTGATATTTACAATTTTTTATTGCACACGGCCATATAGAATAGTAGCAATTTTTAAACAGGTCTACTTGCGATCAAAGCAGGTACGACCTCTCCAGGTGAGAGTGGACTTAGGAGTAATGGCAATAAAGAGACACTCCACATTTCCCTAATGTTCAGAAGTGGGGCTTCTCCATCAGATACAGTCTTATGTCATACACAGGATACCTCATTTTGGGGTCAGTCTTAGTCCTCTATGAGGGATACAGTCAGCGAATTTTGAGTCTTACCAATCAGGTATTGTCTACTTTTTCGTTGTAAGAGTAAGAACATATGGTTTGACAATCAATATATTTCCCATCAAAGTCAGCAAGATTTTATTCTCAATTTGACACTCCATTTGACACTCCATATATTGGATGTTTTCTCGGTAGAAAGGAGACAAGAGGATCAAGCACACGTGGATTAGTGGCAATGATGTCTCGACTCCGAAACCATAGCTGAAAGTCACATCAAAACCATTTCTTTATGCATCTAAGTATTTTAATCAAAATCCAGCTGCATGATCTATCTGTGACTAACAAGGTAATTGTATATTATTCAGTCATTGACAGTTAAAATTAACCCATTATTTAGCGCCTTTTTATCCTTATCTATTTTTTGCCTGTATCTTCTTATTTTCACCTAATCCATTCTCATCTAAATTGATGTCATTACTTAAATTTTTTTTTTCGCATTGTATTTTTCGCACTATTTTTTTGCATTTCCATACCAGCAAGACTGTCCCTAGATGCTTTTTTTTCATTCTATTCCTAAAAACCTGTTTCAAAATCGTTTCAAAACGAATAGGTCTTGGACCTACTAATTCATTATTACTATTAACTTACTCCCTTGAGAGTTTTTCTCGCCAGTGTTAGCTGATGGTTTCTCACAGGAGTCTGAGTGACATCAAGTCTCCTCAAGTTTCCAGGACTCTTCCCAGTATTCTTGCCAATTTTAATAATGCTGTAGTCTGGATGATCTCAATTCGTCCTCTTATTTCCAAGTCTTCCAGTCCTTTTACCCATATTTACTAACCCCTCAGTTCGGGCAGGATATGACACAAGATCATTTTTTTAAGCGGAGTTTAACAGGTTTGAACTCAGAGTTTTCCTTCTCCTAGACTAGTTGCCTCACCAAGGCTGAAGAACCAAGTCTTTCCTACTATTTACCCATAGCTGGAGGGAGAATAATTGGATTCATACCTTTCCCAAGGGTATTAGTGCTATGTGAAATGCAATCAGTCTCGTCGAGGATTTGAACTCGTGTCGCCGTGTCCATTTCCTACGACGATAACCATTAGACCACGGGCAACCACTTTTACCAACCCTTCGGGGATTGTTCCAAGTGCACCAATTGGTATCACCGTCAATTCCGGCTCATTATTCGTCTCTCTTCGTTTTCTTTTAATTTTAATCTGTAGTGTGCCGGAACGGCAGAGGCCACTACTTGGCAGGTTTTCTTTTTTTTTCTTTTCTCTTTTTTTTTTTTTTTGATTATCACTAGGTCTTATTGTCTGGCCGAGATTAGGTGATCCGCTTGTATCTCCAAATCCCAGAGGAAGTTGAACGTCTCATTCTACAGGAAGGAGTCCAGGTTGTACATATACTACTTGTTCGTATGGTCAAATTTGGAATTAAATTGAAATATTAGGGATAAAAAGAAGTATTCTCTCTCTCTCTCTCTCTCTATATATATATATATATATATATATATATAATATTTATAAGGAATAAGCTGTTGCCACTTGCGTAATGCAAAGCTTTTCGAATGAATTGAGCTCTCGGTAGCCGTTAAGCATAAATATATAACCAAAACAAAAGTTTAAAATCATTTCGCTTATGCAGAGTTTCCTCGTGGCTGCGCGGTAGAATTCCAGCTTCGAGAATCTCGCGTGTCTAGCCACACTGAAGAGTTGTGATACAACGAAACAGTCTGTCTGTAGATGACTATATATATATGGGAACGCAACTGAAAACATGTTAATCTTAGCACAAAAAATTAGCTTTAGAAGCTGTAATTTTTCTAAGTGGATTTTTGCATTTATCAACCAATCGCTCTTGTTCTCGAATTTTAAATATTTCGCGGACGAAAATAAATGATTTGCCGCGAAAAATTTGATGGATCAATACCCAAAATAATTTAAGATATCTTTCAATCCCAGAATATTAAACATAAAATCTTTTAGCCAATTAGTATCATAGGGGAATCATCATCTTTTATCTAATTTCATGCCAGCCCAAACAGTATATTGCTCTGTCGGCTGGGGCTGACTGCACCTCTGCAGAGGGGTTAGACCCCCCACAATGAGTGTCCTAGATATGACACTAAACAGTCTGATGGTGAGGTCCCAGTAATGCTGGGGCTTTGGGGAATACGGAGCACCCCTTCATTGCTATTGCTTCCAGGTCAACTCGGGCCCGGCGTGGTAGCAACTGATAGGACCCTCTCTATGGGTTAAATAGAACTAACGGCATACTTATGCTAAACTGAATTGTTTGATTAAACTAAATTGCTTGAAATAGAAATGTTTTTGACAATTAAACTGTACTTACAATTAAACTGCGTGCTTATGCTAAACTGAATTATTTGAAATTTAACTGTTTTTGACATTGAAACTGTACTTACACTAAACTGAATTGTTATATGTAACTGCTAGAATAAACTGAATAGTTTGAAATAGAAATGTTTTTGACAATTAAACAGTGTACTCATGCTAAACTGAATTGTTTTAAATAGAACTGATTATTTACATAAAAATGGATTCGGCATTAAATAACCTACAAAGGTTGATATGTCATAAAACCAAACCAAACCAAACCAAACCAAACCGTATAAATAAATATTTATTCTGTAAGAATGGAATTCCGTAAGAATGAGTCGGAATGGAATTTATTTCATTATCTTTCGATTTATTTCTTTTCACTGAAGATCGACATTATTTTCTTACGAGAATGTTTTTTTTTTTCAACTTCTTTTAGATTTAAAAAAAAAAAATGAACGAACGTTTGTTTTGATGGATTTTTGATTTCTTTCTCTTTCCATTTCTCATTCTCTTTCTCTCTTCCTCTGTCTCTGTCTCTGTCTCTCTCTGTCTCTCTCTCTCTCTCTATATATATATATATATATAAACATTTATGATAAATATTTTGGATATAATAGAAACAGAGGTTGAAAAGCTTAAACAGACTCTTTCTCTCCCTCTCTCCCTCTTTCTTTCTCTCTCACGCGTTCTCTCTCTCTCTCTCCCTCTCTTTCTCACTCTCTCCCCCTCTTTCTTTATATATATATATATATATATATATATATATATATATATATTTATGATAAATATTTTGGATATAATATTCGATAAAGATTGCTTGAAACAGGGGTTAAAAAGCTTAAACAGACTCTTTTTCTCCCTCTCTCACTCTCTTTCTCTCTCTCTGTCTCTCTCTCTCTTACTCTCTCTCTTTATATATAAATATATATATGATAAATATTTTAGATATAATAGAAACAGAGGTTGAAAAGTTTAAACAGACTCTTTCTCTCCTTCTCTCCCTCTCTCTCTCTCTCTCTCTCTCTCTCTCTCTCTCGTTCTTTTTATATATATATATATATATATATATATATATATATATATATATGTATATATATATATATTTATGATAAACATTTTGGATATAATATTCGATAAAGATTGCTAGAAACAGGCGTTGAAAAGCTTAAACAGACTCTTTCTCTCCCTCTCTCTCTCTCTTTCTTTCTCCCTCTCTCTCTCTCTCTCTCTCTTTCTTTATATATATATATATATATATATGATAAATATTTTGGCTATAATATTCGATAAAGATAGCTAGAAATAGGGGTTGAAAAGCTTAGGTAAGAACTGAAATAGTTCTATTCAGAATCCTTTAATTTTTCTATCTTCTTTATACGAGCATTTTAAAACACGTGCAGGAGTTTGAAAAATACTTTATTGATGACGAGAGAACTGTTGCTTCCTATAAATATTGATAAAAAGTAGATTATACTTGACAAAGGAATCATATTATGCGTCTACTGATTGAGAAGAACTCATAAAACTGGTTATAGCGCGATGAGCTGTTTATATATGAAATCCTTTTTTTTTAATTTGTTTTAACAATATTTTTAACAGGAATTTAAGATTTTAACATGTCTACGTGGCTCCATCTCTTCATGTTGAGAAATTTTACGAAAAAGCAGCAAGCTGTTTTTTTTAATTCTATCTATCTATTCATTGTTTTTCCTGAATCTATCTATCTATCTATCTCAGTCTCTTTTAGTCTGTCATTATCTTTAGGTCTGGTTTCTTTGTTTAATGGCATATCAACCTTTATGTGTTCATATCTTTAGAATCTATCTATCTATCTATCTATCTATCTATCTATCTATTCATTGTTTCTCCTGAATCTATCTATCTATCTATCTGTTCATTGTTCATGTTATTCCACTATCTATCTATCTATCTATCTATCTCAGTCTCTTTTAGTCTGTTTATATCTTTAGATTT
>CAUZXS010001946.1:7500-122500 GCA_963585895.1 Sepioteuthis lessoniana
CCAAAGTCAAAACTTACAGTTATCTCCCCTACTATGTATGTAAACATTTATATAATTCCCACCTCCACAGTGCTTGAATATGTAACAAGGTTGATTTAATGTGAGGAGCCTTGCAGAAAATGTTGCAGATGTGATGGTCAGGAACTTGGATCCAATAATGAAGACGGTAATGAAATCATTACTGTCTTATCGTTGCCATAAAAGGGTTCATCTTTGTTTGGTGTGCGGAGCTTTAATGTAAGGAGAAAACAAGTACGTGCTGGAACCACCATATTCATGCATATTGACAACATGTGACCAGCATGCTTTGCCAACTATAAAAGAAAGGTGTTGAGAGAAAAATCTCTTTTGCACTCGAGATATAGAGAGTACTATCGAAGACAGTGTCGTCAGTGAATAATACAAAAGACGATTGGATACGGTGTCACCTGGAGGAGGGTTCAGCAAGTAACTGAGTTCCAGTCATGGATTGCCTCTCTTTTTGGTGTTTCTCTGTTGTTTTTTTTTTCTTTTTTCTTTTTTCTTTCTCTTTTCATTCTTCAGGAAACAAGCTTCCTGAAGGGTGTGGTACCAAGAATAGCTCATCTCCATCAGCATACTAGCTTACTCCTTTAGCCAAAGAAGGTCCCCTAAAACTGAGCTGATTTATTTCAATACCTCATCCAGCATAAGTGTCTTTAAGCCTAACCCTGCTTTGTATGTATGTATCCCAGATTTTCGTTCAGTTTTTACTGATAGGGAAATTTGCAAAGGTATATATTCTCTGACTGCATTCTTTCACCCTGTCAGCAGGATTTAGAATATACTGTATCCCCCACTAAATAGTGGGTGTCCTGGGTATGACACTAAACTGCATCTGATGGTCAAGCTCCAGTTCTGGAGCTCTTATGAATGTGGATTGACCCTTTCTTGCCTTTACTCCTAGTTCCTCTCTGACTCAGAGGGGGACTATCTGTTTGGCTCCAATCTTTGTGTCAATGAGGTCTGTTGAAAAATAATTTGTATTCAATAAGACTGTGTGCAAAAAAAAAACCCCTCTTTCGAAACAACTAGACGAAAATATAAATATGAATGTACAAGGAATTCAATTCCTTTATGTCGAAGCATAAACTAACTCTAGACAGTTTGGCCTGCCTTTAAAATCAATTTATCTAAGACCTTTTTTTGTTATATCTGCCTGAGAATTACTGCTTAGAATAGATACAAATGTTGTATACATTTGTCTTTATTCATATATTTCTTTGAATTTTCAACTAGATGTGTCTGATTGAAATGGACTACCGTGCAGAATCTGTGATCAATACAATGCTAGAAAATAAGCTACCCCAATCATTGCTGGAATTGGATCGTTCTATGGAAAGGTAAGTTTGATGTCTTGAAGCCTTACTCCAGTTTGGAGTGAACAAGGATTTAATTTTTTTTTTTTTTTTTTTTTTTTTTTTTTCCTAAATTTGATATATTATGACAGTCTATGTGGTGAAATTCAACAGGATTTTGTCTTGTGTCTGATCTCTTGAAACTGACACCTTCTATACCCTAGTTGTATTGAAAGATTCAAACAAGTTATGTTGGTAGAATTCGTTGACACTTCTCTTAACTGAACTCGTTTGACCCCCTTTTGGCAGGATTTAGAATATGTTGACTGTATCCCCTGTAGACAGGTAAGACCCCCCCCATCGATACACACACACACATTCCCTCTCTAAATGGCAGTGCTCTGGGTATGAAACTAAACAGCATCTAATGGTGAGGCTCCAGTTCTGAAAATCTGGTGAGTGTGGAATACTCATCTATGAGTCAAATAAATCTGTTTAGAAATTATTTGTATTCACTTGGAATACTCAATGCAATATAACTGAAAATTATTTGTATTAAGAATAGTTACTTAAAGCTGTAATTGTTTACTAAGGATTATTATTAGTTACTTGAAACCATGTAACTGTGTGCAAACCATAGCCAACTACTAAATACAGTCCCATGTTACATTAACAGGCTGACCGAAGTAATGTAAACAAAAAAAAACAAAAAACGAATCCATTCATGGCTGCATAGGAAATTAACCCAAAAAGAAAATTAACTTTAAAAAATTGAACTGAAAAAAGGATATAATCATGTTGGTAGAATTTATTCGACGTTATTTTTATGCCTTTCAACATTAAAATGAATATTTACACTTTTACTAATCCATGAATTATAAATGGCTATGAATTACGTTGCTTTTATGATTTCAAAATAATGTCGAATAAATTCTACCAACATGATTATATCATTTTCTCAATTCACTTTTTAAAGTTAATTCTCCTTTTTAGGTTCATTTCATATACGGTCATGAATAGATTTTTTTTTTTTTTTTTTTGTTTACGTTACATCGGCCTGTTAGAAGTCATCCTGTTAATGTGACATGTGGGACCATATTTACTAGTTGGCTGTGGTGCTATCAAATGATTATTAAATTCATTTAATCACTTGAAACTATATAGAAGGTTGAAGTGCCATTAAATAAAGTTAACTAAACTAATCTTGTAAGAGGGAGGGCCTACCTGGAAAATTAACTTTCAAAATCTTTGTTTTTATTTGTAATCAAACTAATATCGGTAAAAAATATGCAACTATCTAGACCATTGTATAGGGTTCCTTATTTGGTCACATCAAAATATATTGTTTTGTACCTTTGTGTTTCAGGGGCCAGGTGATACAGTCTGTTCCTTCACCACCACCATCTGTCCTTGATCAACGCCGAAACATCTTTGATTATGATGAGTTTGATGTGTTTCATCGAAATTCAATTGACACAACGAAAATCCACAAGGGCAAAAAGTGAGTAAATTGTTTTGTCACCTTTTTTTTTTTTTTTTTTTTTTTTTTTATTAGTCAAAAAGATGTTTATGTTGTTTTAACTGTGGGAAATAATTCAAAATGGTTTGTTTTCAACTATTTTATCTTCAGTCTTATTTTTGTTGCTTAGTTTACCTTCAAACTTACAATACTGGACAAAAAAATGCAGTGAAAAAAAATTAAATCAAACTTCTCATGGGAAGTAATTATTTTCCTTGATTATTGTTATCAAAATTCCTTTAATTATTGCAAAAAGTTATTTTCTTTAAAAAATTTCTCAGAAATACCCCAAAAATAGGAATTTTCTTAGAATTTCTTTTTTTTTTTTAAATTTTTTTCTGTGAATTACAGTTACATCCATAACGACATGTATATATGCAAATATAAAAACATTAGAAATATACTTGATGACCTATGAACTCATTGGTTTTCTATTGTAAAAATTGTCCCTGATGATATTGATGTCTCTATTTAAGGAGTGGATGATTTTAATTAGCATTTTTTTTTTTTTAGTTATCTCCATTATATCATGAATTTGGATGAGTAAAAAATGACATACAACACACACAAACTCCTCCAACAAATTTATCATTCAGTTGCAAATTATACAGGAAATTGCTTTATTCTCTAAGCATTTTGAATCCTTTAATAAAATAAAAAATCTTGCTGTCATGTGCTTTATTTTGACTGGTATTACAACTATATATTTACAAATGTAAGAATTTTAGTTTTGTTAGATTTTTTATACACATTAGGGTTATTCAATAAATAAGGTGAATTTTGCTTAAGTTGGCAATAGGAAACATTGTTTTCAGTTGTATTTCTTTCAAGAAAACTGTCAGCGTGGCCTTCTTTTATTGAACAACTTCACTTGGAACTTTTTCTTTGCTAAAGAGTCAGCATGTTTCCACTTCATGGACTGTTTTTTTTTTCACCTTAGGTTCAGAATGGCAAACCTATGTTTAGTTCATTTGTAGACATTTTTTTTTGACTTAATCAGATTTCTTAGTACATATCTCATTCTTTTATAAATTTCTCATGATTTGCTCTTCTCAGCTATCAAAACTTAGATGACAGACCTCTGTTCAAGCCTGAAGTACTGTGTTTATTTGCTACCATTTAGAATAGCCTCTAAACAAATATTTTTGCTGTAAGCCGATACCAAAAAAATACTGCATTTATGAAAAAATTCTGAAAATAAATTTTGCTGTTTTCCAAAAAAAAAAAAAAAATTCCCCTTATTTATTGAATGACCATTGCATATATATATATATATATACATATATATATAATCAGTGGCATATCCAGTATATACATACCATGATTATTTATGTGTAACATGCACCCCTAAAAATTCTGAAAAAAATTTGTTAAAAGATAAACTATCTTGTATATAATATGCACTGACATTTTAGCATTTTTCAACTTTTTTTACAAGGTTCACATAGACAAAAACACAAATTAATATTTTTTACTCTTGTTTTAAGACTAAACTGATGCAGTATTCAAAGTGAACGCACAGATGTTCACACAAAAATGCAATAATTTGGTGGCAAAATAAGTTCAGACGAGGAGAAAGGAAATTATAACCACACACATTCCTGTGGCTATTTTTCTGTAACAGCATAAAATAGAAGTGTTTGTTACACAATTGTTATATTTACATTTGGTTATGCCGCCCTGAATATGATGATGCATGTAGCTAGATAGGTATAATGGTTAGAGTGTTTGCCAATGGTCTGGAAGACCAGGCTCCCATCCCAGGTAAAGTCATACCAAAGACTTAAAAATGGTACTTGATGCTTCCTTGCTTAAAACTCAGCATTATAAGGTATGGATCAAGGGTAAAATGGAGCAATCCAAGGAAAGGAGTAGTGCTCTCCCCTATGCCTTAGTGCAGTAGCTACTGAAAAAGAAGTCAGGTCGCCCTCAACTATAGTTGGCCAAGACTAGGTTTCAATTCCAGGTCAAGTCATGCCAAAGACTTAAAAATGGTACTTGATGCTTCCTTGCTTAACACTCAGCATTATAAGGTATAGATCAAGGTAAAGTGGAGCAATCCAAGGAAAGGAGTAGTGCCCTCCTCTAGGTCTTGGTGTTGTAGCTATTGAAAAAGGAGTCTTTAGGTCGCCCTCGACTATGGTTGGCCAACTGGCTTATATAATATGCACCCCTAACTTTTCAGCTTAAAAATATGAGGAAAAAAAATGTATGTTATATGCGAATAACAATATGTGATTTTTTTTATTGTAGTAATTGGATCAGAATTAATTATCTTTATTTCCTCCTAAGTATTTGATAAAGTGATTTTTATGGTGATTAGCTATGTTAATTTTCTTTTCATGAGAAATTATTCCCATGTTTCAGAGATGATGTACAGGATGTACAACTGAATGACAAGGCTGAATTGGAAACTCTTCGACCAACCTACGAGGTGTATGGATCAATTGATGCAGGCACCATCTATGATAAACATCTGCTGGAAGTAAACCTCTATGATGATGAATATGATGATACTTATGATGATTTTGATACAGGTGCTGCAGTTTTTGGTGATGTAGATAATGCAGATGAACTACTTAGTCGACGGTGAGTGCTTTTCCTTTTTATGTGTATGTGTGTGTGTGTATGTATGTATGTATGTATGTATGTATATATATATATATATATATATATATATATATATATATATATATATATATATATATATATAAAAAATGGTTTGTTTTTTTTGTTTGTTTTTTTTTCATTGAACATGAAAAAAAGGCCTCGAAACTGAAAAATCTTTAGTGTGCTCAATGCACAAAAATGCTGAGAAATATCACAATACTCATTGGCCTAGTGAGTAGTGTGTTCACCAATGGTCTGGGAGACCTGGGTTCAATCCCAGGTCACGTCATACCAAAGACTTTAAAAATGGAACTTGACACCTCCTTGCTTAACATTCAGCAATATAAGGTACATATCAAGGATACAGTGGAGCAATCCAGAAAAGGAGTAGTGCCCTCCCCTACACCTCGGTGTAGTAGCTATTGCGAAGGGAGCCTTCTGGTTGCCAACTTTACTTATTTTACCAATTATAAAACTTAAGCAGAGTAATAACTCATGACTCAGGTCAGCTGGTGATCCACATGTCTGACATATTCAATACTACACATATATATTTATAGTTAGAAAGAAAGATAGATAAGTTGGACAATAGCAATGAAAAGCAACATAAAACACTGGATTATTATGAAAATGTATCATAAACGTGTCTAAAATGCCTTAAAATGATATTACAACAAACAAAGCAAATATCTTACACCTGTCGTCATTTACTACATGTTTCGACATCGATCAGTTTCTCAAGACTATGGATCCATGCATCTATCTCGACACTGACCCACACATGTTTGAATAAAAGACCATACTGCACATGTTTGTCTAAGGGAAGGGCAAACTGCTATCCAATTTGGCATTATTGTCATAACAGGTGTTGCTGAAATGAGGTTGAACACAATGTCAGATTGCTTCAGGCACTCCAGCACCTGGTTTTGCCAATCCACCACAGCTATTCATCTATGTTAGTATAGGTATTAAATTCTATTTTCCTTCTCTAGACTAGTTGCTCTAATTCTTTATTGTTATTTTCTGGAGGTGCCCGTGGTGTAATGGTTATCGTCGTAGGAAATGGATATGAGTTCAAATCCTGGCCGAGACTGATTGCATTTCACATAGCACTAATACCCTTGGGAAAGGTATGAATCCAATTATTCTCCCTCCAGCTATGGGTAAATAGTAGGGCAGACTAGGTTCTTCAGCCTTGGTGAGGCAAGGAGAAGGAAAACTCTGAATTCAAACCTGTTAAACTTTGCTTAAAAATAGACCTTGTCATATCCTGCCTGAGTGGAGGAGTTGATAAATATGTATTGTTATTTTTAAAAATTATATATATGTCTAACACACTTTAAAATAATATCACAAGTAAAGCTAATATATTTCAATATCTGTTGTAATTTGCCATATAATCTAATATCTGTAGATTTTTTCTAATAAATAGAAGACCAGTAGTTTCCTTTGTTGCGTGTCTCACCTCTTTATAACATCATTGATTATCCTAAGGGAAGGGTATGTTGCTATACAATTTGGCGTTAATGTTACCACAGGCATTGTCCAAATGAGGTTGAAGATTATTGGAGCATTCCAAGGATTCAAGCTCCTTGTCTTGTCATTATACTCTACTATGTAATGCTTACAGGGGTTATAAATTTAGTTTTCCTTCTTGACTAGTTGCCCTTATCAAAACTAGAGATCCCAGTTTAACCTACTGTTTACCAATAACTGAGAGAAGAGATAGATTCATGCCTTTCCCTAGGGTATTACAGTGTAACAAAACCCAATCTGCTTTGCCCAGGAATTGAACTTCATTTGCCAAGTTTATGAAATTTCTTGCAACGTTTGTTACCTATCCACAGGTTTACACAACTTCTGTCACAAATGTTTGTAACACTACGCTGAACTCCCCACCTTGTTTGCCCAGTCGGCTGGGGCTGTAGAATACACCGACTGCTTCTCTGCAAAGGGGTAAGACCCCCCCAACGAGTGTCCTGGATATGACACTAAACAATCTGATGGTGAGGTTCCAGCAATACGGAGTACCCCTTTATTGCAATCGCTCCCAGGTCCACTCTGGCCCGGAGTGGTAGCACCTGATAGGGCCCTATCTATGGGTTGAATAGAACTAACAGCATTCTTATGCTAAAATGAATTGTTTGAGTAAACTGAATAGCTTGAAATAGAAATATTTTTGACAATTAAACCGTACTTACATTTAAACTGCGTGCTTATGCTTAACTGAATTGTTTTAAATAGAACAGATTATTTACATAAAAATGGATTTGGCGTTAAATAACCTACAAAGGTTGATATGCCATAAAACCCACCAAACTAAACCATCCCCACCTTGTGTTTTTAAGAACATATTTTGCATCATAACTGATATATAACCCATGTACACATTGGACCAAGCCACTGTACCAACTATAACTGCCTATAATTCATGGCTACCCACATGTATCGAAGTACATGTAGCCCTCCTCCGCTAGATGAACCCTCTGCTACTGCATTAATTGGATATGAATGAAACATAGCTCAGTGGGTGGGGGGTAATCCTTCAGCACAGCACTAAAATATGTAACATCTTTATCAACTAGTCTTATGATGATTCAAATCAACAAACCATGGATCTCCAACCAATCTTAATAGTTGAAAAGGAACAAGACAACACAAAATCAGCTATTAAAATGTACAACTTTATTTAATAAAAGTACATATCACCAGTCTTTGTAGCTTTGGAATAGTAGACAATTTAGCTTCTCGATTTCTCACCTAGTCTTATTTTCAGGCTTCTAATAGCAGCAGTTTGGTTACTTTTAAGTCTAGTGATTGGAAAATGACTGGTAAAACACAAAAATTCCCTTATTACTTAGCTAATAGCCCCTCTCTCTCTCTCATTGCTGAGACTCACTTATTTATTACCTCATCAGCTCTGAAAACTGTATTAATAATACTTTTAAAAAAATCTAAACAATGATTCATTGCCTCTATTTTCCCAACCTTAAAGTAGTCTTTTCTCATGGCCAACACACCTTAAGAATGAAAGGCCTCAACACAGAAATGAAAGCAATTTCTAACACCTCTTGACAAGGTGTTAACAAAAATGTACCCAGAAATAGGGTTGGTAGATGTGTTGGAAGGGTGAATTCTGTTACACTGCCCTTTACTCAGTGTTGGTTATTTTAGAGTTCAATCCCCACCAGCAAACTCCTTGATCACATTTCTTTTGTTGCTGGGGCTGTAGAATACACCAACTGCTTCTCTGCAGAGGAGTAAGACCCCCCCCCCAACGAGCGTCCTGGATATGACACTAAACAATCTGATGGTGAGGTTCCAGCAATGCTGGAGCTTTGGGGAATGCGGAGTACCCCTTCATTGCCATCCCTCCCAGGTCCACTCTGGCCTGGAGTGGTAGCACCTGATAAGGGTCCTATCTATGGGTTAAATAGAACTAAACCATGCTTCTTTCACTATACTGATTTTTTGCATTTAAACTGCGTATTTATGCTAAACTGAATCGTTTAAAATAGAACTGTTTTGACATTGGAACTGCGTACTAGTGCTGAACTGAATTACTCAAAATAGAACTGTTTTGACGTCTAAACTGTGTACTTATGCTGAACTGAATTATCTGAAATAAAACTGTTTGACATTTAACTGTGTATTGCCCAGTCAGCTGGGGCTGTAGAATACACTGACTGCACCTCTGCAGAGGGGTAAGACCCCCCTAATGAGTGTCCTGGATATGACACTAAACAATCTGATGGTGAGGTTCCAGTTTTAGGTAATGCGGAGTACCCCTTTTTTGCCATTGCTCACAGTTCCACTCTGGCCCGGAGTGGTAGCACCTGATAGGGCCCTATCTATGGGTTAAATAGAACTAACAGCATACTAATGCTAAACTGAATTGTTTGAATAAACTGAATAGCTTGAAATAGAAATGTTTTTGACAATTAAGCCGTACTTACATTTAAACTGCGTGCTTATGCTTAACTGAATTATTTGAAATAGAACTGTTTTTTGACATTAAAACTGTATTTACACTTAACTGAATTGTTACATATAACTGCTTGAATAATTGAAATAGAAATGTTTTTGACCACTAAACTGTGTACTTATGCTAAACTGAATTATTTTAAAAAGAACAGATTATTTACATAAAAATGGATTTGGCATTAAATAACCTACAAAGGTTGATATGCCATAAAACCCAATAAACCAACCAACCAACATTTCTTTTGCCGAGAAATCTGATATCATTCACTGCTCCAGACTGCCAACTGTTGACACATGCATCAATACATACAGATATGAAGGTCACTACACTATTTTAAAGGAATTATTGTATATTGTTTATTTTTTGTTTAACAATAAAATAGAAGAAATGATCTTGCTTTAAACTGTTTATACAAGACTAAAAGTGAAATGATGTTAATATGATATTTTAAAAAGTTATATTTTATTCAATGGCAGGCCATTCACCACACCACGGGTTCTTGCAACAAATGCATCCCATGATGGAGCAACTGCAGCTCTCAGTGGATCTGAATCCTCCTCTGGGGTAAGTTCTTTGTTTATAAAAGCTTTGTATCCTCATCGTCTTAAAATCTTTCTTATTAAACAGAGTTGTCTTTTTTTTTTTTTTTTTTTTTTTTGAATCTGACATGATTCAAGCTAAGAAAACTGACAAAATAGAAAAGAAAGTAATTAAGCTTCTTTTTTTTTTTTTTTTTTTTTTTTCTTTTAACCTCTGTTTTAACACTATTGCATTCCAGCACAATTTATTGGATAGATAATATATATATATATATATATATATATATATATATATATATAACTGAACTTATCATTATTATTGTGTGTGTGTATGTGTGACTATAACCCAGCAAAAACAGTACCTAATATTTTTTTTACAGCAATACATTTAAAATGCTATTAATAAATAAACCATTTCCTGTCCAATTTTCAAATAGCTTTTAATTTTGTGGTGGTCTGCAATCATTCTTTATGTCATTTTTTAATCATCTAAATCCTCAGTCAGAATTCTTTGCTCCTTTCTAAATATAAGCTTCAGTTTACCAAAGTCTACTGACTCAAATCTCTGGAATCAAAAATATGAATATTTAGCAGTTCAAAAATAAGTACACGCCTTTATATATCTTTATGCAGTTCTGAAGTTGTTTATAGAATTTCAGTGTTGTAGAGTTTTTTTTATAAATTATAACTAATAATATCCATTTTCACTTTATAATGTTCCACTAGAAAAAGAAATGTTGGTATCTTTTGGTTTAGTCCAGGTTGAAAGTTCAGTAAGATTAACCCAAAGCCGCTTTTTTTAGACTTTATTTTCTCAATGCTGGTATCATCAGGAATTAGAAAAATTTTGGTAAATGGGCCAAAGTGTGATCCATTTATCAAAATTTGATGACAGTCTCTGCAACACTGTTGGATTTGCTGCCATTTTGAATAGCCACAAAATAAATATTTTTGCTATAAACTAGTTTCAAACAATGCAGATTTTACATTTATAGAAAAAGGTTTTGTTTTTTTCTTTTTTTAATTTTTTTATTTTGATCTCCCCTATTTAATGAATGATCCTCATGTATTTAAAATTTATTTTAATGTTATATTTGAAATGCTTTGTCAAGTGGGAGCAAAAATCAAAATATTTGATTATGTAAATCAAAATAATTCAAATTAAATTGTTTCTTGGTTAACTGATGACAAATATAACAAAATCTTAAGCACAATTCTTTTTTTTTTTTTTTGCTAACACTAAATTAAGATTTCATCAGGATTTTTTAATGAGAATATCTGAACCTCAGCGCTTCGATAGTACCATATTTGGGTTCATATCAATGCATTTTATTACAGTAATCCAGGGTGCTCAATACATCAACCGCAATTAAATGGTAGATCACGTGCCAATCAAAAAAAAAAACCAAACATTTTTTTAGACATTAGCCTATCATCTATCCTCCATATTTATACAAGTCAACCATTTCCCACATAAATATTGATAAGTCTAAATACCATTCCACTGTGACTAGTAATCATTGAGAAGCCTGCTTGAGACTACCTCCTTGCCCTTAGTATCTGGCTGGTGCAACCCTGGTTGACTCCATTCAGTTTAATCATCTCTGTAAGGTAAAGTAAGTAAAGTCGGCAACCATTGTTGAGGGTGACCAGAAGGCTCCCTTTTCAATAGCTACTACACCAAGGTGTAGGGGAGGGCGTTACTCATTTCTCTGGATTGCTCCACTTTACCCTTGATATGTACCTTATATTGCTGAGTGTATCAAGTACCATTTTTTAAAAGTTTTTGGTATGACAGAACCTGGGATTAAACCCAGGTCTCTCAGACCATTGGCTAACACTCTACCCCCTAGGTCTATGAGCCAGTTAATGTATTCAAATATGCTTTCAGGATATGTATATATAAAGTATATTCAGTACGTATATAAATAAATATATTTAGCATTTTTTGATGATGCCTTGGTCATTTTAAAAGAAAAAGTGTGTGCAGTACCTCTTGGCTGAAAAAAACATGACAAAACTAGAAATAACCATTGTCCTATATAGTTGCAGTTTTAGAGTTATCTCCCTTATCTTTTAAGCAGTTTTAAATACAGAAGACAAATATTCATTAATAACAATTTGTCTCTATCGCCCTTCTCACCTCACCCCTCAAAAATGTAATTTGTTCTACAATTTTGTTCTATAATTTTCATTGCAGGAGGAGGGTGAGGCAACAAAACCTGATCATTTCATAGAAGATCCAGCCAAACTTCGAGAATTGAGAGAACAACGCTGGCGATCCCAAAGAGGAGGTAACCGTGGCTGGTCTGGAAAGAAAGTAATTCAACAAGAAGAGAAGCCTATCTACGATGTCAAAGGTCGTGGAAAGGGTAAAGGACAAAGCCAGGAGGTAATCCACAACAGACAATGGAAAGAGAAGCATAAATCCTCTAGAGCCAACCATAACAGACGTGCTCTTGCTGATCGAAAACGCAGTAAAGGTTTTGGACTTCTTGGACCAATGAAGTGATACACCGGGCCCTTAGGACTCAATTGTTGCTATTACTTTTTATGTGAAATGGGTTTTGGGCTGGGTATATATTAAAAGAGCAATTATGTTTTCAATTTGTCCGTTTTTTTTCTGTTGACTTCTCCTTCTCTATATTTTTTTTTTCACCTGTCATCGCTTATGGTTACAATCAGGATTGAGTGACAGCAAGTCTTCCCCACCCCCTCCAATAATCTCCAACATGGAGATCCTTTTACCTGCTGTCCTTATAATTGTAGTATTTACAATATTTATATATCCCTGAATATTGTTCTCATCTTGAGGATGCCCTGTTGGCAAGGCTTAGAAGATGTTAACTCTATCCCTAGCTGAGAGGTAATGCTCCGTCTCCACACACCCCCAACCCCAAAAAGAAAAAATATCATGAGCATGACTGATGGTTAGGTTCCAGTTTTGAAGATCTGGGGAGTGTGGAGTTTACCTTCATTGCCATTACTCCCAGGTCCACTCCCATCTATGGCTTAAATATATCTATTTAAAAATTGGATAGGACCATTCGTGAAAGAAAGAACTACAGAAAAGATGTTGATATGAGCATAGTGAGATTCTTTTACCTTAGGGCATAAAACAACCCTAGATGAGTTGACATGGCCTTAAAATCAATTAATTATACTCGACATTTGAGCCACTGTACCCACAAGTTTTCTTATGATGACTTTTGTCATGATCAGTAACCTTCAGGGTATTTCAAACTGAACCCTTTAATCAATCCACAGGGTTAGACCCCTTCTTATTCTGTTGTTCATGCCTTAGAATATCTCGTCTCAGTTAATTTGCCTCTTTAGTTATTTCACTCTTATAATGCTACTTTTGTCTGAACCCAGACCCAGGGATTGAACTCCTAATTCCCTAACAAAAGACACCTGAAGAAGGCCAGTGATTGAAACATTGTGAGAATAATAACCAAGATGAAAACAATAATCCAAGACATTGATTATAGCAACTCCTCATCCCAGATTTTTGACAGATAGTAGTGGTAGTAGAATTAGTACCTTCATCATTAATATAAATCTGATGATTCATTCATTGCTAAACATTTCGCATGTGCATCTTGTTTAGATGGCACTCATGGCATAATGATTATCGTCATAGGAAATCATACTCAAAGCCTCTGTGAAGCTGTGTATATTCCACATCGTGCTAATACCCTCTTCAGCTATGGGGCAGACTGGGCTCTTTAACCTTGTTAAAGCAACTGGTCTGAAAAACCCAGAATTCAAACCAGACTTCCTGGAGACTTGGGTTCAATCCCAGGTCGCATCATACCAAAGACTTCAAAAATGGTACTTGATACCTCCTTGCTTAACATTCGGCAATGTAAGGTGCGTATCAAGGATAGAGTGGAGCAATCCAGGGAAAGGAGTGGTGCCTTCCCCTACGCCTTGGTGTAGTAGCTATAGAAAAGGGAGCCTTCATGTCACCTTCTACTATGGTCGCCAACTTTACTTTTACTTATACTTTACTTAAAAAGTGACCTTGTGTCTCACCCTGCACGTGGTGGAGGGGTTGGATAAATATATGAGTAGCTTGTTGCATATTGCTCTGGACACTTTTGCTTCCATTCCACTTATTTCTCTTAAATAACAACAAAGCACTTTTCAGTGGTTTTTTTTTGGGGGGGGTAATCTTTATTTGTAGTGCTATTTTCTGTATTTTCTCAAACTTGTTTTGGTATTCCTCTATTTTTGTTTATTGGACTATTTCCTTTGTCCTTTTTTATCCATGTATCCCACAGCTTTATTCTGGTGGTCCCATTAGTTTTAATCTCAATTGGTGCTAACTGCTGCCCCCTATCTATTTGAAATCAAATATAGTGATCTTCCTTGGTTTAAAAAAAAGACAAAAAAAAACGTAATCCCAAGTATGTCACATGGCACTAGAGAGAAAATAAAGCTAGTGTGGATGTCTCATATGATGAGATCTTAGTATATATTAACAAGGGTTTTTCTGGCCAATCAAAAGTTACAAACTTAGGGGGAAAATAAAGTTTACTCTGAACTCAGGCCGAGTTCATTTTTATTTGTTGGTGATATATATATCTATATATATATATATATATATATATATATATATATATATATATATATATATATATATATACTGCTGTTGCTAAGAGGAACCTACCAAATTATAAGGGGAGAACTAATATTGACAAGAACAGTAGTTAACATATTCTCCTGTTTATTTATTTATTTTGCTTTTTAAGTTTAAAGATCTTGTTGAATTTACAGATTGATGAGCTTCCTTGTGCCAAGAACTTTCTGCAGGCTGCTAGAATCTGCCCCTGTCTTTAATACATCAGCAAGCTGAAATGTGGTCGGGCCCATTTTATAGTTTGTAATTCTCCCTAAGTGATCATTCTTCAGGTCTCAGCAGTGTTAATTCAAAGTCATTTTTTATTAACTTGTTTTGTCATTTGAATGTTGCCTGTGTATACATTGATTTGTTGGCAAGCTATTACTGGATGTCTCTGTTATGAGATTGCCAAGATAAATGGCTTCATCAATTGCTTCATGCAATGAAAGTATTTCAGTTGCTAAACTCTTAGCATTTAATCTTATTTGATGTCCAACATAGTGGACTACTCCTCTGCCGTTGCTCTGAAAGAAATATCACATGACCCTGTGCGCTTAAGACCCCATCTGGAAGATTGTCATGAAGTATCAAAGTAGACATCTATTCTATATTCTTTGAAATTACCAAGATCTTTTGACAAACGATAATACTGGGAGAGTCCCTGTAACATAATGGCTAAAGTATTGGATTGTGGCGTTGAAGTAAGCGAGTTCAAACTCCAGTCATGCTTTTTTATCATTCAGGGTTTTCGGACTATCATCTTCATCTTTGTTCTATTCACAATGTTTTGGCTGATGTGTTTCTTGTCCAACTTGGGAGCCTACACAGAATTCTGGCTCCCGAGTTTGTCAAGAAACACATCAGCCAAAACATTGTGAATATAGCAATAAAGATGAAGACAATAGTCCGAAAACCCTGAATGATAAAAATCATCAAGCTTTGTCTCAGAAATTCAGACAACTAATATCCAGTCATGCTATTATGTTCACTTTCAAACTAATAGCCTTGGGAAAGGTACTAACTCTCTTATTCTCTCAGCTCTCGGTTAAATAGTATCATTGCTGTTCTTCTATAAGTATGGCTTTAGCATTAAATAACTGTCACACTCTAGGATTTGAAACCTGTAAATGAATCTTCCATGAAAAAAAAAAAAAAAAAATTGGGACATCCAATCATAAAGGTTACTAATAAATCTTCCTTGTGGCACTAATATATTCAGTAACTCAGAGGTCAGCTGTGCACATATAAAAAAGAAAATACGAGGCAAAAAATCCTTCAAAGAGATTATGACAAAATAACACAAGACACTTTAACAACAATGGGTGCCTTGGGTAGTGTAATGGTTTGCAAGTTTGACTAGTAAACCTGCAAGAGTGAGTTCATGTCTCATTGGGTGTCCGATTCATTTGGCTTTGTGCCACATCTAAGCAAAAAGCTTAGTAAATTACTGCAACATAGACATCAGGCCATATGGGTACCTTCGGTAGTGTAATGGTTTGAAAACTTGACTAGCAAACCTGAGAGAATGAGTTCTTGATTCATTGGGTGCTCAATTCATTTGGCCTTGCGGCACATCTAAACAAAAAAAAGCTTAGTAAATTACTACTTGAACAACAATAATGTGGATTTTCTTCAATCCTCTCTGTGGTTAATTCTTCTATCATCTCTGTAATAGATGAGAGATTGATCCCAGTTTCTACATGTCATCTTTGCGACTTTATCTTCAATCAACTATGTGATTGGGTCTTTCATCTATTATCTCTGTTATAGATAAGACAATAATCAATCATCTGTTTGGCTTATGCCATGTGAGATTTCTGCGATTTGAGAATAACTGACTCCTTCAGTGTCTAGTAATCTAATTTGATGAATCAGTTCTGTGATTCGTCTTTTGGTGTGCGACTGTTAGAATCTGTCACTTAATATATTTCAACCAATTGGTGACTATCTCTTTTCTCAATTTTAATGTGAGACCATATTCAAGGTTGAATCCAAAAAAGGTATAATGGGCAGTTCCCTGATTTTACACCATAGCTATTCTGCCTTGCATGATTTCTCTATATGTCCTTATTTGGATTTCTGGCTTTTAAGTCTATATGGGTTTACCTTGTTATTTGTTTCAGTTTCTCTTTTCTTAAATTTGTGTCTGACCCTTCCTTACACTTTTTGTTAGTTCATATTGACCTTGTTTGATTTGCTTTTACTCATCTGATTACACATTCATATGACATAACCCACAAAGGTTGATATGCCATTAAACAAAGAAAACAAACCAAACGGATGATACAAGGAATCTCCATTCCTTCATCAGACTTGATTTTGTCTCCTCCACTAAACTTGAATATTATTCCAACTGGTATAAATTTATCTTCTTGTATTTCACTTGCGGATAAGAAAACTAAATATATCTTCCACTCGCAACCAGCAGCATTGATTGTTTACCTCATTTGATTAAGCACATATTTTGTAAGCTTCATTATCTTCAGCATCTACCTGCACTTTTGATGTTTCTAAAGCACTTGCTTCCTGATTTCTTTTTTGGTGTCAACAATCTTTTTTGAAGTGAACAACTTGTATGAATTCTGAGATTTCTTTCCTTGACTGGTTGCCTAGCCAAGGCTAAAAAACCTAGTCTACTTTATTATTTACCAATATCTGGGGGTTGTACAGATGAATTCTCGTCTTTCCCAAGGATATTAGCATGAACGTAGACAGTCTTTTCCAGGATTTCAACCCCATTGCCAACTCCATTTCCCACAAGGAATCAATTATTTTTTTATTGATTAGAATGCAGAAAAAAAACATAGGGGATCAGTTTTACATTGTATTTAAGTTCTAAACTGATCCCTCACTTTCTAGACTAAACTTAATTTGACAAAATCAAAAAGGACCTAAAAATAAAGTAAGACTTATCTTTCTTTTTTTTTATATTAATTTATATAAAAATGCCCTATATATTTATAGGAATAATTTAAAAGAATTAATTGGTGGACTATATTTTGTATGATCAATATGAACTAGGGTAAAAAAAATTAATGTATGGTATTATACTTGATTGGCCCACTTTGTTGTAAGGAATAATACATCGCTCAATTTTTAAGTTGATGAAATGCTCAATACCATAACTAGCCAACGCCCTTGTAAGAGTTATCATTGTAGAAAATGGAACTGGCAACTAGAGTTCAAATCGTGGACAAAGCTTGGAGGTGTTCCCAAAGCATTATGGCTAAGGTACAGGACTGTGCCCTCAAAACAGATAAAGTTATTTGTGTTATTGACTTTTAGAAAGGCATGAATCCATCTTTTCTCACTCCACCCCGACTATGAGTAAACAGTTAGACAGGCTGGGTTCTCTAGCCTTGGTAAGGCAACTAATCTAGGAGAAGGAAAATTCTGAATTTAAATCTGCTTTAATCCACTTAGAATTGACCTTGTGTTGCAACCTGGTTGTGGTAAAAGTTTTGGGTAAATACAAACATCTCTACTCTTGCATTTTATGACCATTATCAAGTAAAACAATGTAAATAAAGTGAAAAAAAAGTCCGATTACATTTTGATATATTTATTGCCATTATAGGAACATGTTCTAGCAAGGGTTAATCATCCCTGATTCATGTGTCTGTGTGTCCTCACTTTCCAAACTAATTTGACAAGTCATCCCATATTCATATTTACAGCATTGAATTAATGATTCATTATTGAGATCTTGTACATTGAATTTACTCATGAATTTCATGGAAATTCCATTTCTCATTCAGTGTATTTACTTTTCATCAAGTCAGTTAATTTAAATATTATATCCATATTTACCAACCCCTCCGCTCGAACAGGATATGACACAAGGTCAATTTTTAAGCGGAGTTTAACAGGTTTGAATTCAGTTTTCCTTCTCCTCACCAAGGCTGAAGAACCCAGTCTGCCCTACTATTTACCCATAGCTGGAGGGAGAATAATTGGGTTTATACCTTTCCCAAGGGTATTAGTGCTATGTGAAATACAATTAGCCTGGTTGAGGATTTGAACTCGTGTCACCGTGTCCATTTCCTACGACGATAACCATTACACCACGGGCACCTCCAAATTTAAATCTTATATCACTGAATTGATACTTCTTTGCTGAAAAGTTATAAATACAACTAAGGGTTATACATATCTTGATCTGACAATGTGACAGGAAACCAACAACTTGTAGTGGTACTGCTGAACTACTCTAATTCAGTAGTAACGATATTTTTGTTCCGTTACCAGACTTGACCCCAGTGTTATCATCTAATGAAGGCTTTGTTGGCCACAAAACTTTTAGAATTTAAATGATAGAAAATCTTGGATTTGACTCAGTCTTGAAACTTAGAAATTGTCACTGCATTCCAACATCTTTAACTGCATCAATATATCTGGTCATGAAAATTTCATGCTGCCTGCATGTTTGCTTTTTAAGCTGTTAAATTTCATGGAATTTGGGGAAAAAAAAGCTTTTAGCTATAATTCCAAATCTATATATTTCAAGAATAGAAAGGGTTCATAGTGGAGATTGGTTAGCTGAGACACGTGTCAAAGTAAAGTGATCGTGGTGAGAATTGGTATGCTAAATATTAATGTTATAAGCCAGTTCTTTTATATGCCGGGATTCTGTGAATTTCATTTATTCTATTTACCAACCCCTCCGCTCGGGCAGGATATGACACAAGGTCAATTTTTAAGCGGAGTTTAACAGGTTTGAATTCAGAGTTTTCCTTCTCCTAGACTAGTTGCCTAACCAAGGCAACTAGTCCAGTGAATTTCATTTATTAAATCTATCTCCTCCTGACTCTACCATAATAAATGCCAAATCCCTGGGATGAATGTAGATAGTTAAATGGTATTAATATATAAATGTCACTAGTTTGACCGTATTTGATGGCATATAAGGCACGCTTTTTTTTACTAAAAATATCTTTTAAAATTCTCCTGCATTTTATATACCGTGTGTAGGTTTAAAATTCGCGATAGTCGACCGAAATTAGCTACCTGGCAACTTCTATTAGCTTAGATTTTAGAGTAACATTCATATACCTCTTGTCATTAATTAAAAGGCTATAATACAGATTAAAAGTGTTATTGAAAATATTCATTATATTAATTTCATCATGTTTAATATTAGTGTTTTTTTCCTCTGCTGAAATTGGGGTGCGTCTTATACACTCCTGCGTCTTATATGCCCTCAATTACGGTATTTGGAAGGTGGATGATTCTTCTGGTGAACACTTTTGTGGTGTCTGTTCTTGAGCAGGGTCAGATTGGGGTTGACACTTCTTCAGATGAACATTTTCAAGGCAACAATTTTTCAAACGATCTAAGCTGTTAACCTCAGTTGTCAACTTTGATGGGAGGTAGTCAAGGATAAGTTTATCTCGTATAAGATGTTTAGCCACCTTAATAACGTAATTTGAAAAAAAAACAATCTTAAATGTCAACTTTTCATAAAAAATGACTCGCTAAAGATATAAAAAAAAAGATAAATCTGTAATAATCTCTCAGTTATAGTACGCAACACATGAGTGGTAATTTACTAAGTTTTTTGTGGCACAAGGCCATATGAAAGGTGCACCCAATGAGACTCGAATTCATTCGTGTAGGTTTGCTAGTCGAGCTGTGTAGGCGCCTCTGCTGGTGTAAAGCAGAGGCGCCTACACAGCTCATGAGTGTCAACATGCACATACAAAAATTAACTGACCCCGTTGTCTGGGGTTGTAAAATACACCAACAGCATCTCTGCAGAAGAGTAAGAACCCTTCCCCCAACGAATGTTCGAGATATGACACTAAACAATCCAATAGGCCCAATAATATTGGAGCTTTGGAGAACCGGCTCATTGGTCTAGTGCGTAGAGTGTTCACCAATGGTCCGGGAGACCTGGGTTCAATCCCAAGTCGCGTCATACCAAATACTTTTAAAATGGTACTTGATGCCTCCTTGCTTAACACTCAGCAATATAGGGTGCATATCAAGGGTAAAGTGGAGCAATCCAGGGAAAGGAGCAGTGCCCTCCCTTACGCCTCGGCGTAGTAGCTATTGAAAATGGAGCCTTCTTGTCACCTTCGACTACGGTCGCCAACTTACTTACTTATTACCATTGCTCTCAGGTCCACTCCGGCCCAGAGCGATAGCACCTGATAGGGTCCTATCTATGGGTCAAATAGAACTAAAACGTGTGCTTATGCTAAACTGAATTGTTTGAAATAGACCTGTTTATATGGATAAAATGTATTTGGCATTAAATAACCTGCAATAGTTGAAGCCAAAACCAAAAATTAACCCCAGTCCAATATGGAGTCTTTATGTCTTAGAGGCTAACGTGCTGGAATGTGACTTCATAGTAAGCGAGTTCAAACTCCAGTTGTAGTATTATGTTTTACCCTTTGGAAAGGTATGAATTCCCTTATCACCCAAGCTATGGATTAAATAGCACCCCTAATGATCTAACCGGCCCATTGGCCTAGTAGGTAGAGAGTTCACTAATGAGACCAGGGTTCAATCCCAAGTCAAGTCATATCAAAGACTCAAAAAATGGTACTTGATACCTTCTTGCTTAACTCTCATAATTATGGTATGTATCAAGGGTAAAATGGAGCAGTCCAGGTAAAGGAGTATCACCCTCCCCGACACCTTTGTGTAGTAACTAATGAAAAGGCAACCTATGGGTTACCCGTGACTATGGTTGCCAACTATACTTTTAATTACTTTTTTCTACAAGAATGACTTTGGCATTAAATATCTCACAAAGGTTGATATGCCATTGAAAACAAAGAAACTAAAACATTATTTCTAATGGTATTAAGTTAATTTATTATTCAGTTCCATAATTCTCTATGGGTCAACTGTGACTATGGTTGCCAACTTTACTTTTAATTACTTTTTTTCAACAAGAATGACTTTGGCATTAAATATCTCACAAAGGTTGATATGCCATTGAAAACAAAGAAACTGAAACATTATTTTTAATGGTATTAAGTTAATTTATTATTCAGTTCCATAATTCTTTTTTGGGCACTTTAATAAAAATCTCATTTTAATGTGCTGAGAGAGTCCTCGTGGCACAAGACTGTCCTTCTACAAGGATGGCTTAGGTATTTAATAACCCACAAAGGTTGATATGCCATTAAAAACAAAGAAACCAAACCGAATCCCAGTTCTTACAACCAGTGTCACAAGGTCAATGGCTCACTTTTTTTTTCCGCGTTCTTTCCAAAGACAAAAATACAAGGAATTAAACATATACAATTTAATCCCAGACTAAAAGCCAGACAAAATTGTTTTTGGGGAGAAAAAAGAAAAATCACGCAAAGAGTGAATTTTTATTTATTTGTATATTTTTAATAAATCAAAGTGAAAAATAGAATTAAAAAAAAAATCATGAATTACATATAATTTTCTTCATTTCATTTTTGCAAGTGATTGCAAACTAAAATAGTATATCTAACTGTACAGGAGAGGTCAACTGCGTAAACTGTCATTTCGTATACCCGCCCCAGACAATCCTACGTTTTTTTGATAATTTCACATCATATTTTTACACCCCATTTTTTTGTTTCTTTGCCTTCTATGAAAGAATATCTCCATTTTTAGCTCGTGAGTTATTTTACAATAAACAAACTATAACATTATGGAAATATCCCCCAACTCACTATAAATACAAACCTTTGTTATGTCTATTGAAAAAAAAACAGTCAAGAAATTTACCACTTCCTGTACTAATTATTACAATTGTATATAAATTTCATACACTAAATATGGCAATTATTGGAAAGAGGTAGCATGATTTAAAGTCAGAGCCTTTTTGTATTGAGAGTACTTTCCCCTGACTGCAAATAGTTCAGCAGACACAATTTACTTTTTTAAAACACCATTTACTTTTCAAGTCAGATTCATATTTATATTTAATAAGAAAAATTATAAATAATATTTAAATCCTATTTTATTCAATTCTAAGAATATGAAAATTATCATAGAACACAAATATTAAAGCTACCTTATAGTTTAAATTGATAATTAACATTGTCAGATATGACTTAGTTGCTGTGTAAATTAATAAACAAAATAAGCCAGAAAATAAACATTTCTAATCAAAATTATTTTTATAACTTTATTTTTTTTTAATCTCTGAAAGACACTTTTTTATAATACATAAAAGAAAAAATATGTATTTTTACAAAAACCAAAAAAAGAAAAATGATTGTAAAATTTATTGTTAATTTACGTTAATTTGGAAATTAAAAACTTAAACAATTATTTTATAAATTTATTTAAGGGCATCTTCTGCTTATAATTCTGGTGGTAACATTTTATTCTAAGATGATACAGGAGCGGGATTGTACACTCAAAGGCTTATGTAATTGTCAGATTTAGAAATATTTTTAAAAAAATTAATGGTAGCATTAAAAAATCAAATGAAAACAATTATGGTGACCAGTACGTGGTAGGCACATATAAAATTGTCCGTGGGTGCCATGATGCATGTGGGCACAAGGTTGGAAAGGTTAGAGGATCTTGTGGAGTTCCGGCAAATTCTTTGCACCCCACTCTTTTCCAAATAAATTTTTTGCAACTGTTATAAAATATACAAATATGAGGGGGTTTTAATTTTCATATACAAACATCTACTTTAGACAACTCATTGAGGTGTTATGGTTAACGAGTTAAACTTGTGTAATAAGTTTGATTCTCGTCTTTAATCTATACTCGAAACTTTGTGCCTGGGTTCGTTTTTCTTGGGTACTTCATCATGGTATAATAGCAAGTTAATCTCGTAGATCAAGTACTATAAAATAGTGATATCGATTATCACTCGGTTCTCCATATTTGTGGCCTTGTGCTGAATCAAAGCAATAGTTAGCAATCTCGGCTCGCTGACCATTTTTAATAAACCCACTTCTGAGTGCCCCATATTTCTAGCCTTGTGCCAAACTAAGCTAAGCTGAAGAAATGATTACAGATTTCTATCACTGCCTCATAAAAGCAGTTACGGTTGCATATCCATTTCATGCCGTAAATGTATAATCTGTGAAATGGAAATGGAACAGATATAGCATTTTGCTTAATGACATTTAATGCAGTTAATAAAAATGTAATTCTTTTGAGGTCTACAATGTTTGGGGGTATGTTATTCTAGTTCAATCATACCGAAAATTGAACTCTTTACACGAGTAAGAATAGTCAACTAAACTAACTTTCCGACCACTACGCCACGGCAAGTCATCTTATATTTCTTCTTGTAAATGACATATTAAAGTGACGTAACAACGTTTATTCCTTAGCCTATGTCCCTTGAAACCATTTCATTTAGGTTTTGGGGGGGGGGTGTATTACAGACAAAAGATAAATATGAAGAGACACATTTCATAGATAAGTCGTTGTTCTCGGACTAGTATTCTCATCTTGGTTGTAATTAGTTACCTTCTTCACCTGCCTGTTGTGGGATTGGGGAACAGACTGGTTCGAATTCCCAGAATTTTACCGACTGCGACACCCGAAGAAGAGGGTACAATAGCCAAAACTTTGCAGCAGTTACAACTAAAATGAGAGTGGCCAATACCGAGGTGTAATAGTGAGGCTAAAATTTGTTACTTGAGTTAATTGGACTGGTAGCCAACTTGGGGTTGTTTTATTTACAAGTTATCGGTTGATAAATTCTTTGGTCTTCTTCCAAAGAAAAAAACCAGCACGACTTATCATCCAAAACTGTGGAATAATAGCAAAGTTGTATTTACGAGTACATATGGAAGAAAATAAAATTAAATCCGACAGTATGAAAAAAAGTAGAAAAAAAAAAACAAGAAATTTGATGAATTCATAATGAAAGTCAAAGTTTAACGTTTCGGTTATAATAATCTTCTTCAGGACTTTAAATTCATGAAAAATGTTAAAATAGCTATTTTAACAACATTTTTAATGAATTTAAAGTCCTGAAGAAGGTTATCATAACCGAAACGTTCAACGTTGGCTTACATTATAAATTTTACAAATTTTGGATTATCTTGTTTTTTTCTGCTTATATATATATATATATAAGAAAAATATTTCTTTTTTCTTTTTCTTGTTTTTTATCGCAACTCTGGGGTCGTTATTCTACGACCGTTAACAAATAATATCATAAAAAGAGAGATAGAATAATTAACTCCAAGAATTTAATGAATACGACATTTCCTCTGAGAATAGTCTGTGGAATGAGAACAATTGACCCCAAGACGAGGATACAAATTCAAGTACATAAATATGCAATAATGCTATTTTAGACGCTTTATACAATTTCTTGTAATAGTTTAGAGTCTTATGGAATTGGGCTTCTGAAGAATTAGTAAAAATCACTAAATTTATGGACCAGAGAATAATAGATTTAATTTGCATTTTATCAAACAATTCCGGCGACGGTTTGTAATAGAAAGGAAAAGTTAACCACACAAGGTTATTTTAAAGTGAATGTCTATAAATAGAACAATTTGATATCCAGTTCAAAGTAAAGATTATTTTAATGTTTGCACACACCAGAATTTGGAGGTAAAAAAATTCTCAACCTGTACAATATATATATATATATATATATATATATATAACCTCGATTGTTAACAAAAATAAACAAAAAAAAAACAAAACCTTAGCCCTGCAAAAGCCAGCACCATTTTTTTTTAAAGATTTTAACAACAAAACTTCTATTTTCAATTTCTTCCCTCCCCCCATGTCCTGACTTTCTTCTTCTTCTTCATCCTCCTCTTCCTCTTCTTCTTCCTCTCCCTCCTCTACCATTTTTTTCCCTAATCCTTTTACACGGCATTGCATTCTCTTAATCAAATACTACTAGTTGATTACCACTTCCGGTTTCTCATTGCAGGGGTCTAACTCTCCTTGGCTGCATCTTCTTTTTCTTCTTTCTTGTCTTCCTCTGGCACTTTTTCTACTTTCTCTTCTGCTTCTGTAGACGCTGGAGTTTCAGTTGCTTCACTTGCTACAGCAATTGTTGTTGTTGTTGTTGTGGTGGTGGTGGTTTCTGCTTCTGTTTTATCTTCTGTTTTATCTTCAGTTTGATCTTCTTTAGTTTCAGTCTTCTCAGGTTCTTCGTTCGTTTCTTTGTTTTTCTTAAAAAGAAGAGAAAAATGTTTACTTCTAAGAACAAATTGAACTTCATTTTCTACTACTTACATATTCATAGCAACTTCTTTCATTTCTACCCATGACACTTAAGAAGTTTACAAATTAGTTAATTGCCCAGGCGGTTGGGGGTGCAAAGAGGTAAGACTCTCCCAAAAATTGTCCTGGACATGACGCAAAACAATCTGATGGTGAGGTTTCAGTAATGCAGGAGCTTTGGGGAATGCAGAGTACTCCTTCATTGCCAATGCTCCCAGGTCCACTCTGACTTGGAGTGGTTGCACCTGATAGGGCCCTATCAATGTGTCAAAAAGAACTAGACAGGGTCTCGCTCTTCTGCAGAGAAGCAGTCAGTGTATTGCCGACTGGGCAAGAAAACTTGAAGGAAGTAAAAAGAAAGTAGGACAAGTTAGATATTAAAATACCTTTTAAAGTGTGATGACACCCGAAACGGTGGACACTATATTACTGAAGTCAAGCGTTGATAAACCGATTCAGTACTCATGGAGTACTGCAAGCGTTAAATAAACAAAGGTCCATGTACCAGACTTAGTAAAGCTTTGTAAATAATGAAGCCATCACCAGAAGCCGAGGAATAAACAATAGACTTAGCAAAACTAACAAGCATATAACAGAATATGATTTTATCAAATTTTTTTAAATTGACATTCAAAGCGGAACTTAATTGGCAGCAGTTGGTTGCTGGGCCATGCTCACCCGTCCGTCTACTCATCTGTCTGCATGGATATGCCTCCCCAACCCCTAAGTGCCTATCGATATGAGTAACAAGAACTGGGCAGATTCATCGCTACTGACAACAGTCAGATGTCCTATTCATTGTTTTATGTTTGGAAAGAGGACGCGAGGAGGAGTGTAAGTTATTAATATTCTCTCCAGTCTCATTCTCACCGGTTACACCGATGGCATCCTCTGAAGAAGAATAAGACACACCAGAAAAAGGGATGGTCTGGGTGTGACACTAAACTGACCCAGTGGTGAGGCTCGTGCACTGGAGCTTCGGGAAGTATGCAGTACCTCTTCATTGCTATTACTCTAAGGTCAACTCGGTGCGCTAGGTACCAATCAGTAACTCAGGTTCCCTTTTGAACTAATACCTTTGGGAAAAGTATAAACTCTCTGATCTCCCAAGCTATGGGTTAAATCGTACCCCTATTGTTCTTTTACAAGGATAGCTTTGGTATTAAATAACCCACGAAGGTTGATATACCATTAAACAAGGAAACCAAACCAAACCAAACCATTATATTCCATTATCATGCTTAAACTTGCCTACCTAGACGGCAATCTCTGATTTACTTATTCAACCCCCAGTTCGTTGGGAATTTTGTCGTATCTTGGTGACATGGTCATAAGTGAAGTTTTGCACGTTTTCCAGTTATTCTGGTTGTAATAATTATTTATTGCTGAGTCGAAAGGAGCTCTCAGTATTGCGATTGAAAATAAGAATTACTGTCGGCTCTTAGCAGCTCATTAAAACCTACCAGCTTAATCTAAAGAAACAAAACATCATTCATATATACTCAAACAGTTATAATACCACTGTAACTACCTGCCTATACTCGTGGGATGTTACACCAGGATGGAGAAGACATAGACTAAGTTAAACATACCCTTTTATTACACTGGTCAGTCTAGTAGAAAATTTGCTCACAGTTATATGGTTTTAAGTATTCCTATTTAATCCTATTTACCCAACCCCTCCGCTCGGGCAGGATATGACACAAAGTCAATTTTTAAGCGGAGTTTAACAGTTTTGAATTCAGAGTTGCCTCACCAAGGCTGAAGAACCTAGTCTGTCCTACTATTTACCCATAGCTGGAGGGAGAATGATTGGATTCATACCTTTCCCAAGGGTATTAGTGCTATGTGAACCCATAGCTGGGAGGATAAGGGGGTTCATACCTTTCCCAAGAGTATTTGCCCGAAAGTGAACGTAATAGCGTGACTGGAGTACGAACTCGCGTACTACGATTCCGCAGTCCATCGCTTTAACCATTACACCACGAGGACCACCCCCCATATAAGTATTCCTATTTAATACAAATAGAAACATCTTTTGGATTCATAAATGAAACCTTGATAGGTACAAATATTTTGAGTCAAAATCGACCTGGAAGTAGTGTTAACACAGGGGTACTCCAGAACTATAGCCTCATTACATACCAAAGACAGAGTGGACCTGGGAGTAATGGTAATGAAGGAGTATTGTACACTTCCTTGACCGCCAGATCAAGAGTCTCACCATCAGATGCAGTTTTGAGTTACTCTTATGACACCTTTTTTTGTTTTTGTTTTTTTTTTTTGGTGGGAAGGAGGGCCTTACTCCTCTCTAGTGAATACAGTCAGCAAATTCTAGATACCGCCGACAAGGGTTTTTTTGTTTGTTTGATAAGATAAAAGATATTTACCTCGTCCTTGATAGTGATCTCTTGATAAGATCCGGTCCGCTTCACTAAAAAAAAAATAAAATAAATAATTCAATTAATCAAAAGGAGACAGAATTTGAGTTTTATGTTTAGAAATTCGCAATCCTTTGTCGGCCACCCCAACTTTCATTCCTGGAAATCACTTCCTACCCGGTAACAAACAGATTTTCCGTTCTCTTTCTTTGTTTTTTTTATGGCGTATCAACCTTCGCGGTTTATTTAATGCTAAAGCCATCCTTGTATGTAGAACAGTATTGGTGCTATTTAACCCATAGGTGGCGCTCGAGAGTGATAAGGAAGCTCATGCCTTTTCTAAGAGTGCTTGCCCGAAAGTGAACGTTACAACGCGACTGGAGTTCGAAATCGCTTACTAAGATATCGCAGTCCAGCACGCTAGCCACTACACCGTTACGTTAAAAGTCAATAAAAAGATTTGATGAATATTTAGATAATTAAAGTACTATAATTTCATCATTAAAATATGTATTTAGTTCGGTTATATTTAAAAATGACTTTCATTTCTTAATGAATTTGAGATCAAAATCAAAAGTAGACTTATACACAAGTATATGCGCCAAAAGTGAAATTCAGTGTAACATATGGGGGAGTCCTCTTAGCCTAGAGGCTAACGTGAAGAACTGCAACATCTTTGTAAGTGAGTTTGAACCCCAGTCTCGCTATCACATTCACTTTTTGACTAATACCATTTGGAAAGGTATAAACCCTTTTATCCTTCTGTTTTTCAAGGGTGGCTTTGGCAACGAAGGTTAATATGTCATTCAACAAAGAAACAAAACCAAAGCATTGTAATATATATGTTAATCAATTCGTGATGAAAACCAAAGGTCGACTTATTCAAGAATGATTGCGGAATATGTGAAACTCAATGTGATATATATCTAGCGGTCACGCTAATTAATCTCAGAACTGAATTATTAAAAATTTTGATACGTTTGACAACCAATTCTTTCATTACTATCCGTTCAAACCAAATTGTTAAAATGCCGCAGAAGATTCGTACACATCTTCAATATAGCACCATCGACACGACCGCTGCTTGGAAAAAAACTGCGTTTTATTTCATCGGTCAGGTCTGACTTCCATATGACCGATAGCCTATCGAGAGTTGTCCATGCCTTTGCTAGTCGCGTGTTGATGTCTGTCTCGGTTGATGAGACACTGCTTCTGAGGTAGGTGAACTTGTCCACAAATTTCAGAGGGCTACCATTTAGTGTGGAGATGTCTCCTTTTTGATTAAAACACATGTTCTACGTTTTATTGGCATTGACATGGAGACCAATTCCACCTACTACCTGCTTTAGACTATGCACTGGGATTCGGCTTGGGTAGGTGTATTTGCCAGAAGCACTATGTTATCTGCGTAGTCTGCGTCCGTAATAATTTGTGCGGGGTATCGTCTGCTTCTTTTTTTTGTGTGTAAAGTCATTTTCTTTCATAAGATCTATCGACAGTCGAAGTACTTAGTTTAAGTAGATTATGAACAGATATAGGACTAATGTATCCTCTTGCAAAACACCAGCAATCATATTTACCCAACCCCTCCGCTCGGGCAGGATATGACACAAGGTCAATTTTTAAGCGGAGTTTAACAAGTTTGAATTCAGAGTTTTCCTTCTCTTAGACTAGTTGCCTCACCAAGGCTGAAGGACCTAGTCTGCCCGACTATTTACCCATAGCTGGAGGGAGAATATTTGGATTCGTATTAGTGCTATGTGAAATGCAATCAGCCTCGTCCAGGATTTGAACCCGTGTCGCCGTGTTCATTTCCTACGACGATAACCATTACACCACGGGCACCACCAGCAACAATGTCAAACAAGTCTGTGTCTTTATCTGGTGTACGAACTTTTACTTTCGTGTTTTTATAGGACATCATTATGGCTGCAAAAGTTTCTTTTGGAGAGACCAAAAGCTAGAAGTATTTGGTCTATCTTCCCTCTGTGTGTGGAGTCAAATGTCTTGGAGAAATTTACAAATAAGAGCGTCGCCTCGGGTTTTTTTGCGTGAACCTCAAAGATTCGACGGATTGCTAGAAGTTGTGATGTTGTGGATCGGTTTTTCCTAAAACCATTTTGATTCTTCCTTAGAATTTTCTCAATTTCTGGCAAAATGGTTAAAGTGTACGTCAGTGGTCCGGGAGACCAGCGTTCAATCCTAGGTCGAGTCATACCAAAGACTCAAAAATGGTACATGATGCCGCCTTGCTTATCATTCAGCATTATAAAGTACGGATCAAGGGTAAAGTGGAGCAATCCAGGGAATAGAGTAGCAACCTTCCCTTCATCTCGGTGTTGTGTTATATAGTCATTTACATGTTCATGCAGCATCACAACGACACAACAATAAAGACGCATGAAGGAAAACGCAGGAAGGCTTCTTTAACATCATATTTACCTCTCACTTTATTGCAAGGTTTGAAAAGGGTTACTCAAAGTTTGCACGTGAGAGGATGCTGGAGACCGAACATAAACTTCATATTTTGACCCCACTGTTATGACCGTCACGTTGTGTCTTTCTTGTTCTCCTGATGTTGGGGTCAACTCCATCGGGGCTTTCCCGAGGGCCCCCTCGGTCGGATGTGGCCTTCGCTACCACATCTCGTCTCTAACCCTCTGGGAGTCTGCTGGCGACTGCTTCGGGGGTTTTCCGAGTGCCCCCTCGGTCGGGTGTGGCCTTCCCTACCACATCTGGTCTCTACTGTCTGGAAGTCTGCTGGCAACTGCTTTGGCACCCCAAACTCAACTGAGTTAAATAATAACTCAACGTCCACACGATCGCCTACTGGATCTTTGAAATCGAATGTTTAATCGTCATCAAGCGGAAATAACTGTCATGCAGTTCAGAGGTTACTCTCTTCCGGTGCATGACTATAATGGCACAATGAAACCTTCACCTTGTCCCATATCATAAGCCTTAATCCGCCCACGCGATCTCTTTCGATTACTGGCCGTTGGAATGTGTCACTTCCTTCCGGTGTATTACCTTGGAATAGTATTTTTGGTCCGGGTCGAAGGTCAAAATATAACAGTTGCAGCTAATGAAAAGGAAACGTTCAGGTCACCCTCGATTACGGTCGCCAACTTTACTTACTATATATACAGTCGCAAGCATAAAGATCAGAACGATATTAAGAAAAAGTCTAAATGTGAAATAACTTTTTATTTTAAAGCTTCATAGAACATTCTAGCAAGGAAAAATAAGGAAATAAAGGTAAAGTATATAATTCCAAAACAAAGTTTAATAAACTTATTTTGATAAAGTTATAAGAATAATTATATAACATTAAAAAAAAATCGATGATTAAAAAAATCAGAACGATTAAATAAATCCATAAAATTTAATAATTATTTTGTATTATTAAAATTTTTTATGTATGAATGTATGTATGTATGTATGTCAATTAATATATGTATATACATACATATATATATATGTATACACACATACATACATACAGATATATATATCCATATTTATTCATTTTCATTTATATATATATAAATATATATATATATATATATATATATGTTTAAATATATCTACGTATATATATATATATATATATATACACACACACACACATATATATATGCATATTTATTCATTTTCATATATATATATATATATATATATATATGAAGGTAGCAGGAAAAAATATAATCCAAATAGGTGAATATATCATGATGTGAAGTCGACGTTAACGTTTCGGTTATAATAACCATCATCAGGACTATATGTGTGTGTACGTAGATATATTTAAGCATATATATATATATATATATATATATATATATATATATATATATATATATATATATGCACATTTATTCATTTATATATATATATATATATATATGTGTGTTTAAATATATCTACGTATATATATATATATATATATATGTGTGTGTGTGTGTGTGTGTGTGTGTGTGTGTGTGTGTATTCATTTTAATGTAGTGAATATTTTAAGGTTAATCTATGACGTGTCTATTCTCTGTTCCCTTCCCATCTGAATTCATACAATCACAACTTTCAGAATTATTCTAGCTGTTTCACGCCGTTGTACTCTCAAGCCTTGTTCAAGTTACGCATGTAGTCGGCAATCCTTCGTGAATTTCAAAGTTCATTCTTTATTAAACCACACGGCTTGACTTTTCTCATTCATCTATTCATTCTTAGAGAATATGTCATAGTTAAACTTTCAGAATGAACACGTCCTTTTCTTTGATGCGAAGTCTATGTCTTACCTAAGCTGAGGAAAGGGCACTTCCTGTGGTGAATATTTTTAAGAAACTGGGTTAGTAAACCATTACAAATTTGTTCGATTCTTATCGTGTGCCCATACATCTGGTCTTGTGATAAATTAAGTAAAAAGCCATTCGACTCAAGGATTGAACTCACCACCACCTAATGACTAGGTACACTTTGACCAATGCTTTTATCTCTGTCTTTGGAAAATTTCAAGGACTCATTTACTGATACGAAAAGAAGATGCTAGTTACCCGAAGAAGGCCAGGAATACAGCAGCCGACACGTTTTAACTTGGTCAACCAAGATAAAAAAAAATTATGGTAATTACTCATCTCAGAAATTTAGCCTATGAAAATATATAATTATCGACATTACAGGTTGCGGAAGCAAAATTAGGAATATTCTAGTATAATAATAAGTAAAGTTGGTGACCAAAGTCGAGGGCGACCCGAAGGCTTCCTTTTCAATAGCTACTACACTAAGGTTTATACATATATTAATTGACATACATACATACATAAAAAATTTTAATAATACAAAATAATTATTAAATTTTACGGATTTATTTAATCGTTCTGATTTTTTTTAATCATCGATTTTTTCGAATGTTATATAATTATTCTTATAACTTTATCAAAATAAGTTTATTAAACTTTATGTTTTGGACTTATATACTTTACCTTTATATCCTTATTTTTCCTCGATAAAATGTTCTATGAAGCTTTAAAATAAAAAAGTTATTTCACATTTAGACTTTTTCTTAATATCGTTCTGATCTTTATGCTCGTTACTGTATATATAGTAAATAAAGTTGGCGACCGGAGTCGAGGGTGACATGAACGTTTCCTTTTCATTAGCTGCAGCACCGAGATGAAGGGGAGGGCGCTACTCTATTCCCTGGATTGCTCCATTTTACCCTCGTTCCATATTTTATAATGCTGAGTGTTCAGCAAGGAGGTATCAAATACCATTTTTGAGTCTTTGGTATGACTCGACCAGGGATTGAACCCCGGTCTTCAGGGCCATTGGCAAACGCTCTACCCACAAGTCTCAATAGGCCGGTATAATAGTAAGTGACTATTATAAAACTTTATTAATTTGCATTTTAAAATATAAACCACAAAATAAGAAGATAGACACAAAACAGTTAATTTACTCAACATGGCCACCATTTTCTTTTCAATTATTGTATCAACACGTCTTCGAAGCAATTTGCATGACTTCAAAATAAATTCTTCAGACATTTTATTCCATTCCTCCTCAATAGTAGTCTTAAGTGAAATAATATTTGGATGGGGTTGCATTTTGTTTTCCAAAATGTCCCATATAGCATAGTCAAGTGGATTAACGTCTTGGCTTAAATCTTGTTTAATTGCTGTCCTCCTAGTCTTCTGGTGGAGTTTTAATTCATTAGCGTGCTTTCTTTTTGACATTGTCGGGTCATTCTAAATCGCTGTAGAGAGAGTCGTTAAAAAGCCTCCTTTTCGTTTTCTTTTTTTTTTTTTTGTTCAATCCTCCATTCCCACTTTTCCCTAAAAAGCTCTTTTTCAGTAAATTTTTTTCTTTGCTTTGAATTCGGTGGACAACGAAACTTTAATTAGTTTCAGCATCAAGCATATCATAGATTCTTTGTCATTTTTTTCTTGCTCACTCATATTGGGCAGAGTTTTAGTAAAATAAAAAAAAGTGCGTGAATAATAGAGCTAATCATGAAAGTATAGATTTATCGCGTTTTTTTAATTGGACAAATCAGATTAAAAAGACGTTTAAAAATCATTCCATAGTTTGCTTTCGCACCCTGAACAAGTCCGTCACTTGATGTTCCATGTGATGTGCCCACTCAACAGACAGAAATGCGAGAAAAATGTTTAATTTTACGTACGTTTTCATTGATTGATTTTAACGACATGTCAACCTATCTAGGGTTACTTTAGGCCAAGAGGTTAAGGAAACACGTTTACTGCAGTTTCACATTTATATCTCTTATGTTGTCATTCCTTGAGAGTATTTTTCACGTTAGAGTACAATATATTCACACAGGAATATATATGATTATGATTTAGAGCAGTCCAAATAAAGCAGAATAAATGATGAAATTTGTCAGATGTTAGATGATACAGGAGATATCTGTTAAGATGTCTATACTAAGATATCAATTCGCTACTTCTTTTCAGCAGTTTTTTTTTATTATCTTCTCGGATGCTTAAATTTTTCTTCCAGATATAATCTGCAGCTATTGTCCACGTCTTTATTTTATCATATGATTATACCTCCTCTGTATGTACGGATGACCAACCATTTTTATTACATTTCTGTCTATGCACACCATACGGGATTTCAAATAACGGAGCTCTTGCATTCATAATTTGAAGGTTTCATTTTTCTTCTGCCATGAAAGCAACGAACCTTTTTTTATTTACATTTCTTTTATTATATATATATATATATATGCAAACGTTCTCCGAAGTAATATTCGAATGTTTCTTCTTAAACAAGCAAAAGTATTCGGAAATAAAGCCACCTCACTCGGTTAGCTAACGAAGCCAGAGGACCATTATGTGTGAATCCGAGTCTCTCTGGCCTTTTTCCAAATTCGGTTCAGCTTAGTAAATGAGAACACGATTCATTAATAAAGCAGGAATTTCTGACAAGATCTGAACAAGAAACCCCTATTTGACAACCTAAGACTCGAGTCTACTCCGTCTAAGTATAAATTAATTATATTCTGTTAAGTAATTCCTATAATAAAGATATGTAGATATATGACTAAATAAAGAATCTCAGGCAATAAAAAAAAATTGATCAAAAATACTGTGTCCCAATTCCTCTGCCAAGAATCATTTTTAAGTGGTGTACAGCTGAATTCAATGTTTTCCTTCTCTTAGACTGGTTGCCTAACCGATACTAAAGAACCCGGTCTGTCCAACTATTTATTCTTAGCGAAGGGGAGAAGAAGCGGGTTCATGCCTTTCTCATGGGTATTTGCACGAAATGAAATACAGTCTTGTCCAGGAATTGAACTCGAGTCACCAATTCCATTTCCTACGACGATAGCCGTTGCGCTAAGCGTTCATCCTCGGGTAGAAGTTGACGCTTGACTTATGCTTACAAAATCATCAGTTTATGGAATCAACTTTTAAATCAAACGTTTCTATTCATCTTTACTATTATATTTGGTTTTCCATCGTGTGCACCATATTTTTGGCCTTGTGTCAAACTAAGCCAAGCTTAGTGTTAGTCATTAAGCCAGAGTAAGTTGGTCAGAAATATGAAACACCCAGTTAGAATCGAACTCACAAATAATAGTTTGTTAGTTTTGCTTCTCAACCACGCAAGGAGTAAGTTAGGCTCCGTAATTTATTATCATTATGTTTTGGAGAAGTCTCCGTGGTTTAGTGGTTCACTTTCTTGACTGCGACTTTATAGTAAACGAGTTCGAACTCCAGTTGTGCCATTACTTTCTCTTTCGAACTACTAACCTTAGAAAAGGTATAAACCCCTTTATCCTTGCTAACTATGGGTTAAATTGTATAACCACGGTTAAATAAGGATGACGTTGGCATTAAATAACCAACGAAGGTTGTGCGATTGAATAAAAAATAAAATAAGATAAAATAAACAAATACAAAAAATTATAATTTCCCTGGAGGCCTCTGATGGAAAGAGCGATCTGCGCATGCCTGAAAAAGACGTGCTTCCTGGTGCCAAAAAAATGCATCTCTCACCCCTTTTCTGTTTATATCTCGCTACTAGACAGAATTTTTCCTGGCTCGGGAAGAAAGTTCCCACCACAAAATAATTATCGTCCTGTAGAATAAAGTATCCTTGTCGTTACCTTTTCTTTTTTTTATTTTATGTTTATTTACAGTTCCGGATAACCATAAAAAACAACAAGTTAATGGGTTAATAAGAGAAAGCAAGGAGTCAGATACCAAAAAACTACAAAGTCATCCCATAAAACCCAGTAATTAACCAAACCGAAACAGACGATGGACGACTACTAACAACCCACGAACTACGCATAAAATAATAAAACCAAACATTCGTAAGCTGTTTTAATCAGCGTAAATTTACACCCAACGAGGGAGTTGCCCCCAAAAAGCAACAAAAATTAAGATTGAACAAAATATTAATCAAATTTAACAATAAGGGTAGACAAGGCTTAAAAATAAAATGGGCAGATGTAGTGGCTTACGTATTGAACATCGACATTTTAGTAAGCAAGTTCGAGCTCCAGTCGCCCTATTACTTTCACTTTTCGGCTAGTCCTATCCCCTCAGCTATAAGTTAAATAGAACAACTCTTGTTCTTCTACAAGGATGGCTTTGGCGTTAGATAATCCATGACGGTTGATATGCCATTCAACAAAGAAACCGAAACCATTATGTTTGAATTTCAACCTCAAAACGTTATGTGTAGTTCGACTGTCAGCTTTTCTTTTTTTCTCTCCTTTACCAAATGCTTCCAAGAATAAAAACAGAAATGTGAAAATCATTATTTCTCCTTGTAAAAAAAAGTTGTTTTTTTTTTCAAATAAGAAATCGTTAAATAGCTTCCAATGATAAGAGACGTAAAGTCAAATATTATACTCTGAATTTTCGATTCACATCGTTTCTGATTTCAAAAAGAACCATGGGGCATCCAATGAGAATCGAACTCGCTAAAAACAATCCACTTGCATAACTTGTTAACCATTACACCGCGCAAGGAGCTCCAATTGATAATCCGGTAAAAAACTGAGAAGGCTTCATCTAAAAATTTATTATAACTCCATTAACCAAACTTTTGGTTTTTTTGAGCTACAGAGGATTCCGGTAAATAGGACCATATACATTAGACCTAATAACTGGTTGGTTCGATTAACAGAACAAAGGAAATATCTTTCTATGAAAGCTTTTGTTTTAAGCAAGGGAGCTAACTTAATCAAACAAAACATTTTTGAGGTTTCAGTAATTTCACATTTAACTTAAGCCATGAGCTAAAAAATATTTAGTTCAGAGAACTAAAAAAAATATTTTTAGTCGTTCTATTAGATTTTATTTTCTGGAAAAGTGATAATTCAGCAGCATTGCTGGTTTGTCCAAATAAACGGCACTTCCAGTTGGTCTAAATAAACTGCATTGCTGGTTGGTTCAAATAAACGGTGAATTGGTTGTTATAAACGAGGCAAATAACTTTATATATTCTAATCGGTTCTTACAGATGTCCCTAGCCATCAGGCGTAAAATAACCTTAGGTGGTTTGATATGTCATTAAAATCAATCAATTAATCACAATAAGACATTGAATAGTGCGGTTTCGAATAGTGCGGTCGTCCTTAGGAACAGATTGACCGTACTATCCGAGGTATTACTGTGTTAAAAAGAAGTGAATCATTGCGATGAGAAATGTGAAAAAGCGGGCAAAGAAATCGCGCGAAAGCTGCAATTGACGGATATTGTCGAGAAAATGAGCACAAAAAGCGGATAATTGCATCTGAAACAGATTCTGCAATATTTGATATAAAAATGTGCCTGAAAGGGGAAAAAAAGCGATTCACCACAAACATTAAAAAATGTGCTTTGAAATGGTATTCTTATTATTCTCTCCCCCAACACACATATACGCAACTATATATATATATATACGGGTGGTGCCCATGGTGTAATGGTTACACGGCGACACGAGTTCAAATCCTGGACCTGACTGATTGCATTTCCCATAGCACTAATACCCTTGGGAAAGGTATGAATCCAAATATTCTCCCTCCAGCTATGGGTAAATAGTAGGGCGGACTAGGTTCTTCAGCCTTGGTTAGGCAACTAGTCTAGGAGAAGGAAAACTCTGAATTCAAACCTGTTAAACTCCGCTTAAAAATTGACCTTGTGTCATATCCTGCCCGAGCGGAGGGGTTGGTATATATATATATATATTTGTGTGTGTGTGTGAGCAAGAAATGAAATCTAACGGGATGAGGAGAAAAAAGTAGATAATATGGAAAATCACTTTGACGCCTGCAATCAGTTATACTAAATAATTATTTAATTTTTTTTCAATTCAGTTTCAAGATATATATATATATATATATATATATATATATATATATATATATATATATATATATATATATATTAATAAAAAATAAAAAGATACGAATAAAAGTGAAAATAATGATTAAAACTAACCGGTACGGTATTGGAGTTTGAACCAGTTTAAATCATTATATATATATATATATATAATTTTATTAGGACTCTTTCAAGTTTTATTATAGTAAATACAAATTTCGAAAAATTCTAGTAGAAAACACTACAATAATAAAACTTGAAAGGATAAATATGTCTTTTATTTTATCAATCAAGCTTAAATGAAGGACAGCTGACTAACTACTACTACTACTACTACTACTACTACTACTACTACTACTACACACACACACACACACACACATATATATATATATATATATATATACTATTTTGATTTTTCACCAAAGGCGTTTTGAATTAGTAAGATACAGTATTGTTTGCGCAAAAGTTCAGTGTAATATCACGATATTTCAACCACATAATGAAATAAAACGGTAAAAACTCACAACTGAGTTTCACACGGTTGATCTTCAGGTGACCGTGTATCGACACATCTTTATTAGAGAGTCGTCAGCACCGATTGTTTTTATGCTCTCTCAACTGTCACCCATTTCTTCTGGCTGGTGGCACTTCATAAGTCTCGTTTTCATTTCATCACACCTTTTCCCTCACACACAAGCACGAGCTTTATTTGTTGTGCACATACTGTATCTAATGGCATATAAGACCCATTTTTTTTTTTTTTTTACCAAAGATGGCTCGAAAATTTATTCCAGATTTTGTGAAAAAAAACTTGAAGTATCCACAAGGCTAATAATATTTACTTAGGTGCCGTAGACTACCAATACTTACACCAAGCTTAAATCCATAAAAAAGTAAAGTTGGCGAACGTAGTCGAGGGCGACTCGAAGGTTTCCTTTTTAATAGTTATTACACCCCGAGGTGTAAGGGAAGGCACAACTCCTTTCTCAGAATTGCTCCACCTGGGATTAAACCACGGGTTCCTGCGCCATTAGCGAAAACTACTCAATAGTCCAGTGAGCCGGTAATGATAAAAATGGAGGATCTTATATGTCATCAAATACAGTAATTAAGCATATATTTCAATTACCAGATATACTCGTGTATAAGTCAAATTTTGGAGACTTAGTTTTCAAGTAAAAAAAAACAACAAAAAACAAACAAAAAGCAAACAAAAAAAAAATTACAATAGTCTATATATGTGAATAAAATTTGTAACAAAACATAGTTCAAATATAAGGAGAACGAGGAGGAACACCCCTTTCATTTCAAAAATTAGTTTCATCAAATTAAAGTAATGATTTCGAAGCCATAAATCAATTTTTGGTCTTCACTCAAAAGAGACTTATACACGGATATATTCGGTAGAGCGAGGTAATGTTAGTAATAAACAGTTTAATTGGTAGATAATTAGAAAAAATGTCATTATGCAGTGTTTCATGAAAAAAAAAAAAATTCCGGATGAAAAGAGAATGTTAACCCTTTGAACCCATAAGCCCGATATTTGGGTAGGAGCGTTATACTTCGTTGTTCAGGGGGATCATGATTAAAATCCTTATATACTCTGGAGCAAAGTTTGAATCTGCTTAGTAGTCTTCCTTTTTTTCTCTGAATTTTTTGAATCCAGGTATCAGAAAATCAAGACACAAAAGGCTCAAAAGGTAAATAAAAACGAGTACTGAGCACATTCAAACAATGCCGTATGTATTTTATCCAACATTTCTGCCTCGAGTATTTATACCTTTCTCAAGGATATTAGCGCTATGTGAAATACAAGCAGTCTCATCCAAGATTTGAACTAAGGTCACTAAGTTCATTTCTGTGGATGACAGTACATACGCTCCCCTCCCGGGGGTTGAGTACTCTGGCGAAGGAATTAACGACTGCCAATCGTGAAAGGCAAAGCTCTTCTAATGAATTGAGCACTCTGGTATCCGGTAAGGCAAAATATAAACAAACGAAAGTTAATACATAATGCCTAATAATTCCCCAGCTGACGTATGTCGACTGGGGCTGAGCGGTAAGATACTAAGTCTAACGTAAAGTTGAGCGGGTTTCGATCACAGCTTGAAGCGTCCTGCATGTCTAGCCACCCTGAAGAATTGTGATACAACCAAACAGCCCCTCTGTGGATGACTATATATATATATATATATATCACATGTCTGATACTAATGATAAAAAGCTTAATATAATTACCGTCTACGAAATCGCTGTAAAGGTGTCAGAGATCTTGGGCAAAGTTTTATTCTGATGTGCTCTATTTTTTATTCTGCGCACTATTTTTTAAGGTAATTTTTGAGCTCAGGTACAATGTATTCGAAGCCCACGGGGGTTAAAGTTGGTTGGGTGTTTGGGTTTTATGGCATATCAGCATTTGTAGGTTATTTAATGCCAAATCCATTTTTATACGAATACTCAGTTCAATTTCAAACAATTCAGTTTAGCATGAGTACATAGTGCAATTGGCAAAAACATTTCTATTTCAAACTATTCAGTTTAGTTAAACAGTTCTAATTCAAACAATTCAGATTAGCGTAAGTACGGTTTCAATGTCAAAAACAGTTCTATATCAAACAATTCAGTTTAACATAAGTACGCAGATTAGTTCTATTTAACCCAGTGGTAGTGCCTATCAGGCACTACCATTTCAGGCCAGAGTGGACCTGTGGGCGATGGCAATGAATGGGTGCTCCACATTGCCCAAAGCTCCAGCATCACTGGAACCGCACCATCAGATTGTTTCGTGTCATATGCAAGATACTCGTTGGTGGTGGTGGGGGTCTGCAGAGGTGCAGCCGACTGGGCAAGGGCGTTAAAGGTTCAATGGGTTAAAAAAAAAAAGAATTTTTTTTTCTTAAAAAAAGACCTTCTGCAATTGGGGAATCATTTTTGTCAAAAATAGACTGTAAAACGCTGCTTTCAAAACCTGGTGAGTAGAAAATGAACTTCGGATCTGTCAGTAAAATAATCAAATCACAAAATAAATAAATAGATAAATAAATAAATAAAATCGTTTTAAAACGAGTGCTGACAGCAGTAGTAAAATTTTTCCCCAGGTTTATCAATTTACACATATTTTGTCAGAACGTTTTCTGTCTGTTAAATCGACTGTTAATTGGGTTTATGGATTGGAGTTAGTAAGAATGAAGGCTGACAGACTTTTTTTTTTTGTTTTTTTTTAAACACAGCAGAATTTAATCATTGACCGGAGGAAGTGGTTTCATCAAAGTGACTCGAATTAAATAAATAAATAAATAAATTTAATACGTATTACGTAAAGGTTGATACACAGAAACTATGTACAAAGCTATATTTCCAGATGTCGCATCATTGTTTCCATTCAAAAAAGAAAAAAAAACTGCTTCCACAGCGACACCTGTAAAAAATAGATTAAAAGTCAGGCATGGGCAACCTGAAACCTTTTATCTATTAGTAGTATCCAATCTAGGTTTGTGCATCTCTGTCCGTCCGAAGTACCTTATAGACACGCACAATCTATCTCTCTATCAAGTTTGTTATACAGAGAGAGAGAGAGAGAGAGAGAGAGAGAGAGAGAGAGAGAGAGAGAGAGATCTAAGTTAGGAAAGTGTAGACACTTGAGTAAACGGCGTTAAATGGCTGTCAGTTTCTTGCCATTGCGATTTTCAGTTTAATTCTGACTTTATCTGATGATCACATCGCCGAAAAACTGATCGTCTCCAAATGCTGTTGACAATGTGCCGACGCTATTTAAACTTTATATATATATATATATATATATATAAGGAGAGGTACTCGAACATACATGAGTAAAAGATAAGTTTTAATAAAATCTAATGTAAAATACTATATAAGTTTAGATAACGTAGAGCAGTGACCTGGTGATTTACATAAGTGAGAAGCTGCGAGTCACCAAGAACCGTTCACTGTGTCTACGCTATCCTAAGTTAGATTTACGTATGCTCTATCACGGGTATTGAGCACTATTTATTCATAAATATAGCAAAGTGTATTAGTTTGCATTATATATATATAACACTTTGGACAGGCGGACGGATGAACAGACTGACGCGTCTGACAAACACCTGACGAACGATTTGCCATCGTGAAACCAAGTAATAAAAAAAAAAACAACTTTTGACGACCATTCGATTTTTAAACGTTTTTAAATGTAATTTTTTGAAAAGTGATTTTAACCATGGTCTATATTTGGCTTTGGACTAACTTTATCCCAGATGATGATTGTTGTAGAAAGAAAAAAAAAGTTTAAATTTCATTTCCACTTCTGTGTTCAGTGTCTTGACGTCGTCATCTCGCCAATTCATTAAGACCTTATATCATTAAATTAACGCATCGTTGCAGAATTTGTTTATATTGGCTGGAAAGTTACGAATACAATAAAAAAATTACACGACAAAGCTGCAATTTTATTTGACATTCCTAGAATGTGAAACCCCCCCCCCAATAAACCCCGGTGGTATTGTTAGGTGCAGTTCTGTGTCTTTCGGTCTTGAAACCATGTCCGACCCCAAAGTCAACACCTGATAAAAACTTTGTTGGCGGCACATTTTCTTGCCTAAGCATAAAATACAGTTAATTGTATTTGCCAGTCATTCTCCTTTTGAAAAAAATGAAACGAAAGATACTTGTCATAAAATTTTGAAATTAATCTTATTATGCCCAGCCTAACTTGATCTTTAGTTCTATCATAGAAGGTTTCTTTTTGTACGTTACATTCGTACATACACAACACGTACGTAGAGAGAACGGTGTTTTGTTTCTGCACATGCGCATCTGTACGATCGTTTATGTTAAGCAATTCTTATGACCAATCAGTAAATTCTGCACGGATCAAGCGCCATCTTTTCGCTAAATATCATTGAGATTTTTTCTGTGCCAGCAAGAATATAACTTAATGTTATATAACCTGAATTGTTTTTTTTTAAGGATGGAGAGTGGAAAAGGGGATCAATCAATCAATAAATAGATAAGCCGGGTGGATTGAAAGACAATAGTTCATACACTTACCTACAGTCGGCAATACGACATTGTCTGCAAAAAAATATTAAAAAAAAAAAAAAATAAAGAGAGGTAAAAAAAAGAATGAATGAATTCAACAACCAATCAAAAGCGAGAAAAAATACATTGCAAATATGTGCATGCGTAGAATATTGACCAGGGCTTCGTGGAACATCTGAAAATATTTTCGGGACATTTTTCGAGTTGAGAATAGCTGAAACAAACTCGTTAGTGAATTATAAAAGAATGAAATTTAAATCATCAAACAGAATTATATATATATATATATATATATATATATATATATATATATATATATATACGTTTTCGTAAAAAGAATAAACACACAAGAATGGATTCATTTTTAAAATGTTTTTACGAGCTTACGAACAAAGAGACGTAAACCAAGATCGAATGAATGTAGAAATTTTCTAAAAAAAACAAGAATTGTCCCATTCTTGAAAATGACAACTAAAAGTATTTGAATCTCTAAAGTTTATGGAGGATTCCCACATTCATTCAAATTTGATTTACCTTCCTTTCCACGCTAAAAAGTACAACTTTTTTGTTGTTGTCTTTTTTTAGATTTTTTTTTTATAAATGCATTTTTCCTAGTCAGTTGTTTTAAAACTAAACATGCATGAACAAAAACCGAAAAAAAATATTATAAGCCATCAATCAGTCTAGCGAGAATGTGGATTTACGCCTTGATTTCAACACAGTCCTTGGTGAGGTTCGATGGAAGACTCTACAGATCTCTCTACTTCTCTACACGAAAGTTGTTCAAGAGGAAAGAAATTTGTGTCGCAGGAATTGTCAGAACGAGGTTAAACACAACTAAGCAAAATCAGATGATAACACTGGGGTCAAACAGAACACAATTTGCATTGCCACAGTGATAGGGGATTTGAATTCAAAGTTTTCCATCATCTATAGTCTACTCTACTATTTACCCATACTTGAGAGGAGAAAGAAGAGTCTTGCCTTTCTCAACGGAATTAACAAAATGAATCTCAGTCTCATGTAGAATTTGAACTTGACACGCCAAGTTCATTTTCTACAAAGATAACCATTATACCACAAGCGTCTTCACAAACAAATAAGTATCCTTGGGGAAGGTATGAATCTGACTATTCTCCCTCCAGCTATGAGTAAACAGTAGGGCAGACAGGGCTCTTTAACCTTGATATGGTAACAGGTCTAAGAGAAAGAAAGCTCAAAATTCAAACCTGTTAAACTGATTAAAAAGTAACTTTCTGTCGCACCTGCTCGTGCGGAGGGGTTGGGTAAAAGTATAATCAAACCCCGAAATGAGTCGTTCTGAGTATGATAATAAACTACATCCGATGGTGACGTTCCAGTTCTGAAACTCCAGAGTGTGTGGGGTCATCCCTTAGTTATCATTATTCCCAGGTCCACTCTGTTTTGAACTGATAATACCCACGAAGTTCTCATCTAACTGCTTTAGTTCACAGATAGCTGAAATTGATTTTCTCTTAAAACGTTAATATTGCAACTAATTATGAAATCCTTACCGATTTAAAATGCTTGTAAACTACATTGATACAGATATTTCGACTGTTTACCTGTTTGATTGTGAAAATACATTTTTGTACCGTATACAATTGAAAACCAAAACAGTTAAATTGACTTCGGCATAAAATAACCTAACATGAGTTGACATGCCATAAAATCAACCAAGTAAGGGATCCTATTGCCAAACATTTCTTGTATATTGGTCGTTTTCTAAGAACAAAAACAATTTTGCCCCCATAAAAGATAAAATAAAATAAAATAAAACCGACAAATAACAATCTCTTCACTAATAAATATTATGAGATTTTATCAGATTTAACTCATCATAAATTATATTTCTATGTCGCACGAATAGTCAATAGGTGGTTTTTTGTTTGGTTAGGTTTGGTTTTTTGGGTTTTATGGCATATCAACCTTTGTAGGTTATTTAACGCCAAATCCATTTTTATGTAAATAATTTGTTCTATTGAAAGCAATTCAGTTTAGCATAACTACACAGTTTAATTGTCAAAAACATTTCCATTTCAAACTATTCAAGCAGTTGTATGTAACAATTCAGTAAAGTGTAAATACAGTTTTAATGTCGAAAAACAGTTCTATTTCAAATAATTCAGTTAAGCATAAGCACGCAGTTTAAATGTAAATACGGTTTAATTATGAAAAACATTTCTATTTCAACCTATTCAGTTTAATCAAACAATTCAGTTTAGCATAAGCATGCTGTTAGTTCTATTTAACCCATAGATTGGGCCCTATCAGGTGCTACCACTCCGGGCCAGAGTGGACCTGGGAGCGATGGCAAAGAAGAGGTACTCCGCATTCCCCAAAGCTCCAGCACTGCTGGAACCTCACCATCAGATTGTTTAGTGTCAGATGCAGGACACTCGTTAGGGGGGGGGTCTTACCCCTCTGCAGAGAAGCAGTCGGTGTATTCTACAGCCTCAGCCGACTGGGCAATGTTTTTCTTTTGTATTTGTTGTGTTTATATTAACACTTGGACCTGTGACGCTATAAACTCATCAGCTTCTTGGTGAATGTATTTAAGTTTGTATCTAATACATACGATGTTTGTTTGAATGTTTTGTTTTACGGCATATCAACCTCATCGGTCATTTAATGCCGAATCGAGTTAAGGAAAATAAGTCTTAAAAGAAATTCAAAGAAGAGGTCTTTGGAATTAATGATAAACTTTAGATAATTAATTGGTTATTTGTTTTTTTTTTATTAAGAGTTTATTTGTAGGGAATCATAATCATAAAAAAAACCCACATGTGAAGCAGGTTGGGGAAGGGATCGGTTTGTTCGAATATATCTTGTAAAGAAAGGGTTTATAGAAGTAATTTGGCCTTATTGTAAATTTCTTTAGATTTTTGTGTATAACTTCATTGTTTTTAGAAATGATATCACATGATTTATTTCAGTGTTCTGGAACAGTTCTAATACATATGACTGCGAGTGCGAGAATGTCTATATATGCAAGTATACGTAAAGGTGTAGTGTATATATACGTGGGTGCATGTGGGTGCGAACGTATCTGTATGGATGTGTGTGGGTAGTGGTAGCGTATATGCATGTGTATACATCAAAAGTCAATCGGTAATCTAACGTCATTCGATAACATCCTTTCTAATTCCTGATAATGGTTCATTAGACTAGACATGAAAAGTTATAACGTCTTTCTTTTACATTAAATTCTTCTCTTTGGATTACCTTGTTTTTCCGTTTTTCTCCATAATGGATGTATGTGAGTAATATCACAATGATAGTTAGGGTAGCCTGAAGATTTTGTTTGATAATAGAATCGAAAGAAAAGGGTTTCTTCGTAGGGATGAAAAGGGTCATTTATTTTTATTAACCCAAGTGTTCGGCGCTAGTACGGTTAAAGGTCACAAGACAAGAGCATCATTTTTAAGCTCTGCCGAGTCTGGCATATAGCCATTACATAGCTTAAGGTACTTGCTGTTTCGAAATAAAGTGGTCACCCATCCAAGAACTGAGCTGGCTTAACTAGCTTATTAATCTTTGCTTAGTCTAATACACACAAATCAGATTGCTTTCTCTACCTCTTGTTACAAAGCAGTCACCCATCCGAGTACTGAGCAGGCACATCGCTGCTTATCTAGTTTATTAATCTTTGCTTAGTCTAGTACACACGAATTAGATTGCTTACTGTACCTGTTGTTACAAAGCAGTCACCCATCCAAGTACTGAGCAGGCTCATTGCTGCTTAACTAGTTTATTAATCTTTGCTTAGTCTAGTACATACGAATCAGATTGCTTTCTCTACCTGTTGTTATAAAGCAGTCACCCATCCAAGTACTGAGCAGGCTCATTGCTGCTTAACTAGTTTATTAATCTTTGCTTAGTCTAGTACACACGAATTAGATTGCTTACTCTACCTGTTATTATAAAGCAGTCACCCATCCAAGTACTGAGCAGGCTTATCGCTTTTTAATATGCTTACAAAGCCTTACTAAGTCTAACCCACAGGCATCAGAAGGGGAAATTACAGGGGCGTAGGGGCTAACGCGTTGAACTGTGACATCAGAGTAAGCGAGTTCGAACTCCAATCGCGCTATTTGGTTCACTTTCGAACTAATACATTTAAGAAAGGCAAGAACCCCTTCATCTCCGCCAGCAATAGGTTACATTGAACCACTTAGGGTCTTCGAAAAGGATGGCTTTGGCTGTAAATTAACCACGAAGTTTGATATGCCATTAAACAAAGAAGAAGACTTCAGATTGTTGTTACAAAGTAAAGTTGTCTCAAAGTACCGAGTATAGTCCTCATTGCTTATGTCCAGTTGCTAGCAGGGACCGTTGTTTTAAAAGTGACTTAACTTTACTCAGACTTCTTCGTATTCTTGATATTTTTTATATAATTTGTCGGGCGATTCACTCTTCAGCCTTTGTCAAGTATATATTTCATAATTTAGGAGTACTCAGATTTTTTTCTTCAAAAAAAAAAATTGTTTCACGGATAATAAACTAGACGATGACCAGAAAAATGATCCGCAAAAATGTTATGTCAACGACATGTTGTACACAAAGAAGCAAAAAATGTCAGAACAATTTCTGGTAAGCTTTCATATTTTAAAAGTACAGAAAAATATACTAATGACCTTTTTAAAGTTAGCGGAATATAAATGAAGCCAATTTGGATAGATTTACTTTCAGTCGTAAACCGACAGGAATTCAATTCGAGTGAGTCAAGTAAATATTACAGGAATTCCATTTATTTCAAAGCCGTCAAGGATCGTACTGGGAATAGACTGTTTAAATCAGTGGTCGTCAACCGAGCCGGTAACGCCCACACGCTGGTGATTTGAGGCTTTAAGCTAAACAGTTGACACGAAATAATTGGTTTGAATAAATTGAATCTCGTAAGATTTAACATGTGTTCGCCAATAGTCCGGGAGATCGGGGTTCAATCCTAGGTCGAGTCATACCAAAAACTCAAAAAATGGTACTTGATGCCGCCTTGCTTAACACTCAGCATTATAAGATAAGGATCAAGGGTAAAGTGGAGCAATCCAGGGAAAGGAGAAGCGCCCTCCCCTACACCTCGGTGTAGTAGCTATTGGAAAGGGAGCCTTCGGGTCACCCTCGACTATAGTCGCTAACTTTACTTTTACTTTTCTACTAGGTTTTCTTGACAGCACCAATACCCTCGTTAGAATACGCTGACTGTATCCCTTTGCAGAAGAGTTAGACCACCACACACACAAAAAAGGGTCCTGATGGTTAAGCTCAAGTTCTGGAGATCTGTGAAGAGTAGAGTATCTCTTCATTGCCATTACTTCAAAGTTCACTCTGACCCGGCGTGGTTGTTTGGTTTGGTTTGGTTTGGTTTCATGGCATATCAACCATTGTTGGTTATTTAATACCAAATACTTTTTGTACATATATATTAAATATATGATTAATATTTTTAAATGAGCCTGAACTTATTTTTCACACAGTTTAATGGTTTCTCTTTTTTTTTTTAATCTCATACGAATACACAGACAAATGTAAAAACTGTTCTATTTCAAACAAATCAGTTTAGAATAAGTACACAGTTTCTTGTTTACGCACTGTTAGTCATTTGTTTGAATACAGTTTTTTGTTTCCACATAAGTAAAGTTAGTGACCCTAGTAGAGGGTGACCCGAAGGCTCCCTTTTCAATAACTAAGACACCGAAGTGTAAAGAAGGGCGCTACTCCTTTCCCTGGATTGTTCCACTTTACTCTTGATCCGTACATTATAATGCCGAGTGTTAAACAAGGCAGCATCAAGTACCATTTTTTTTGTCTTTTGTATGACTCGACCTGGGATTGAACCCTGCTCTCCCGGACCATTGGCGAACAGTTCTATACTTTTCGCAAGGGTTGTAGTCCGAAATTAAACGTAACAGCACAACTGGAATTCGAACTAGTTTACTTCAAGGCCGCAGTCTAACTCTTTAGCCATTACGCCACTGGTTCTCCCCCACTCGGAGTGGTAGTACCTGTTAGAACCCCATTAATGGGCCAAATAGATCTTATCCCATCCTACCAGCAATGGGTCAATAAGTATCTTTGCTGCTCATCCACAAGGATGGCTTTGACATTAAATAACCCACGAAGGTTGATATGATATGAAACAAAAGAAACCGAGCTGAATTTGTTTAAAATTATTTATATTCGATAGGATCGTATGCAAATCAAAAAAGGAACTTTCTTTAAAAACAACGACACAAAAAATCTAAATATAAATATACAATAAACGTAATTCCCTAACCTCTAGGATTAAAATAACCCCAAATGAGTTGAAATACCGTTAAAATAAGTTGATCAATAAATTACTTTATTAGAGCCAAAGTTTGGCCAGATTCGATTTTAAGGCCACCAAATGCCAGGTGTTAATATATAAGATTATGTTGCAAAGATAGATATGTAGTGAATCTGACAGTATGATAGGAATATGTAGAAAGTTGGATAAATCAAACACTTAACTCATATTTAGATGTGTGATATTTCGTTCGGCTTTATTTCATCTTCACGAAGAAGTTCGTGATGATGAATAAGGAAAAAATTCGTGAAAATGAAATAAAGCCGAGCGAAATATCACATATATAAATTTGAGTTAAGTGTTTGATTTATCCAACTTTCAACATATTCCTATCAAATTATCTCCTTATTCAGTTCTTAACTTACTTTTTGCCTGTATCGTCTTATTCTCACCTTTATCCCTTTTAATCTTCTTTACCCGACCATATTTTTTTATCTAAGTATTATGTAAGCAGTTTCAGATGTTAAATAATAAGAAAAAAAAGGAGTTAGAAAAATACGGATAATTTTTACTGCATCCTCTCTCTTATCTTTCCTTTGATCTATCCCCTCCTATAAGGGTTTAATGCAGTAAAGGACTTAGTAAATAAAAACTTCTCTAGCTGTATCATCTCCTCTCTTTCTTACTCTATAGTCTGTCTTTTTCCAGTTTCTTCACATTTGATATTACTAAAGTGAGTCAAAAGTTTTGCAATATTTTAGTAATAAGAAGCACAATTCAGCCCCTCCGAATGCTTTTGCTGTGATGGTGAAATTAAGGAACCATAATGAACTGTGGAATGCAGAGCTTACCTGATAGTCTCCGAGTGCTACTCGCGAGATTTGCCTCTATGGCTTGGAGCACGGCCTCGGAATCTACCGATTTTGGTCATCTGGTTACTTTACCGTGATCAACTGCGTCTTCTCCTTTCGCATAATATAATTAGACTAGGTTACACATTCACCTCTTTAAATCATACACGGACTGAAGCAATGCACAGAGTACCAGCGCACCATCTATCACAATACTATCAACCACAGCGGGTAACTCCAACGGTTTAAATCACTTTGTTTACGCGATATACGCAACACAAACTCTCACGTTGTAAAATATTGGAAAACATTTGATTCATTCCAGTATTATAAAGTTTTCTCGATCAGAAAACGTAGCTGATTGCAGTTCAAAAGAGGCACATATCGAGCAGATACTACATTCTGATCATAAAAGAATTTTCGTTAACTTCATGTATATTAAGTATTTATGGTATTGGTGTCAAAGATTCTAATTAACAGTTCAACGTTAGTACTATCATATCGAAAATGTGAATGATGTTCAGCACAGAATCAGATACCACAAAATAATAACTCAATTGCAAAGCGGACTGGTAATTGCTTTATTCTCTACTTTATTGCTCTAATAAAACTCTCGTTATAACACGGCATTTTTGTTGTGTTGCGGCTAATCACACACACACACACACACACACACACACACACACACACACACACGGACTTACTATATATATATATATAGTAAGTAAAGTAAGTAAAGTTGGCGACCGTAGTCGAGGGTGATCAGAAGGCTCCCTTTTCAAAAGCTACTACACCAAGGTGTAAATGGGAGGGCGCTACCCCTTTCTCTGGATTGTTCCACTTTACCTTTGATACGTTAAGCAAGGTGGTATAAAGTACTATTTTTAAAGTCTTTGGTATGACGGGACCTGGGATTGAACCTAGGTCTTCCGGACCGTTGGCGAACACTCTATCCACCTGGCCAATGAGCCGGTGATATATTATGACGTAGCAAGTTCTCGAAGAAAGTTGACGGAAACAAAGATGAGACGGAGAGATGGTGACGAATACACATCAGGAAAAGGAAAAAGTCAAACACGTGGTAATAGAAAAATACTACTCATTTTATCATCGCAGTTGCTACCTACCTCTGGATATGCCCTAAAATCAGGATGAGGTGAAATGGTATTCTCGGGTCGATGAAGGAAAAATTTGTTTGTCAAATCGTAGCCCACCTATTTGGCTTTTCGGTAGAATCTTAACAGGTACTACCATTCTGGTCAGAGTCGACTTGGGAGTAATGGCAGTGTAAAGGTGCTCCATTGATATCCAAAACTGGATCCTCACCATCAGATGTAGTTTGGTGTCGTACCCAGGACACCTCATTTTGGTTGGGAGCCCATAACCATGGGATATAGTCAACGTATTCAAAGCCTCACTGGACTCAAGTCACAATCAGTATCAACCTTCATTGCATTGCAGTTTTATTTTTCGTCAATCTCTCTATACATTCACATACTTCCCGTAAAAAGGACGTAATGATCAGGGTGTAATATCTGTGCACTCTGGCTCGAACTAAAGTGTGATTGTTTCTGCTCCCGCAAAAAGCACAGATGGAAATAGTTTTTTTTAAGTACGAAATTCAGTTCTTCCAGAAATATATATAATTATATATATATATATATATATATATATATATATGGAGGAGTGGGGTATTTATTCAACCACTTCGCCACTACAGGATACGATACAAAGTCAATTTTTAAGCTAAATAACCAGGTGGGCCTTCAGGCCGGCCGCCTGGTATTTGTGCCACGAGGTTACGTTTGCAAACTATAACATCTTGACCTCAGGCGGGGTGGGGGCTGCTCTCCAGGTCTTTACCAGTTAGCAGGACTAAGTTAATTGCTTGGTGTTTGAGGCACCCCAAAATGGGAATTCTGACGAGGTCAAAATTTTTTGCACCAGCCGCACTTGAGTCTCGATTCATAAGCGACCCTTACCATAAAACGGCCTCCTACTCTATTTAGACACTGCAGGATGTCAGATAAATCACAGTTTGCCCTACTATTTACTTATAGCAGGAGTGGGAGAAGTGATGGATTTATGCCTTTCCCAAGGGTATTATTAACGCGAAGTGAAACGTAAACAGCTTCGTTTAGAATTTGAACTTTGGTCACCGTTTCCATGTCTAAAAAAAGCGCACCCATCCATGCGTGTAACTGTAACAAACAACCCCCCCCAAAAAAAACAAAAACAAAAACAAAAACAAAAAAAACAAAAAAAAATGCCACATCATAGCAAAATTTTTGAAAAGCAATACACTTGAAATGCGCAAACAGAGAATAAAGCAACTTCCTGCCAATTTGTCATTGAATAATAATTTTCAAGCAGTCGATGTTAGCGCTGAACGTCATTTTCAGTCGTCAAAAGTGTCAAGGAGACAAAGATAACTATGAACTGCTAATGAGAATCCTTCCCTGCTTCCAATATAGAAGTATGAATATCACCATGGACAGGTGTTAACTAATTAGGGTATTTCACTCTATATGTATTGGATATGAATACTTGATATCCTATTTTTGTTTTAAAAAATTCGTACTCGATAGGATTGTGAGAAAAAAAAAAAATTTTAAAAAACAACTAGACAAAAAAAAAAACCAACATGAACGCGATTCTCTCACCTCGTGGCATAAAATACTTCTAAACCGGTTGACATGACGTTAAAATCAAGCAGTCAATCAATGCTTCCAAAATAGAAGCATCAGTATCATCATTCTGTTAAAACGGGATTCCAACTGGTTCATGGGTTGTCTAGCGACTAGTTAGATGCGCAATCGCGTCTTCAAATAGACTAAAGAGAAATCCCAGTAGCGCCGTGGCTAAAGTGCAGGACTGCGGCCACGATGAAAACGAGTTCGAATTCTAGTCGCGCTATTATGTTGACTTTCGGACCAATACACAAGGGAAATATATTGAATTCCTTTATCTCACCAGCTCGGGGTTTAATAGTATTAATGTTGTTCTAAAAGGAAGGTTTGGGCATTAAATAATACACGAAGGTTGATATGCCATTAATCAAAGGAACCAAGTACGATAAGAGTATCCGATTCATTAAAAAGAAAATAATCTTTGAAAAGTTATTTTTACAAGATTGCTTCAAATAACTCTTCTATTTGAACATCTCGCTCTGGTTTAGCAATTAAACAATCCCTCTTTTTAGAGAAATCTCAGGATGGAGTAGATTTTTTTTTTTAGTGGGGACAAAGATATTCTCTCATGAATGACATAAATTATCGCTGAATTTGTTTTGACATTTCCAAGCATACCTTTCAGTATTTTTTTTCTCTATTTTTTAAAAATTTTTCTTGTGCGTTAGCTCCAATTCAGTGTTTCATTACGCCTGTCACACTTGGCTTGATACTTTAAAAAGACGGCTTTGTTGCAACAAGCCCCATAAACACCTGCCGCTAACATACACATACGAAATACAATAAATACCAACGCATTCGACAAACAATATTCAATGGCGTCTTTATGACGAGCAGTAACAGAAAAGCGATGAGGAATAGAGAGAGTCAGACATATTCTCTCACAGAAACACTCTCGCACACCCACAAGTAATGCCATCAGAGACATCTTGGTCTGATCGTCTAACTAGTACTAATCTAGCAAATGGTATTTACAGTGGTGGACCTATAGTTTGGAGGTCCTTAAGCTTGAATTATATCGGTACCTCTTCACAACCAACAACAAGGTCTGGTTAACTACTGTTTTGATCATAGTTGCTTTATTGGATTATCTTGTATATCAAAATCGGTCCCGTGGACCTCTGTGGTAATTGTGACTTAAACTTCATTACTTTCATAGTAGACCACCCCTGATTTTGATGTTATATGAAATAGGTTTTTGAGCAAATTCTAAGGTCAATATTAAATGTTCAACACATTGGCTTATAATTCTATCTCTAAGATAACCTTACTTTAATAAGCATTCAAAAGTCTCCATTGATTTTGTTGGAAAATTGACGTATTAAAAATAGTTGATTCAGAGGTCCGACTGGGGTTAGGGACTCCGAAGTATAAGCTTTATTAGTTTCGCAGTAGATCTGATGCAGGGTATCGGCCAGTACTCGTGCAACTGAATATTATCCGACAGACAGGAAATTAAAGTCAGACTAACAAAGTTCAAATGGCGGATGTAAAACGGATCTTGACGTCATTGTTACATGAATAAAATTATGAAGTGGAAAGTATTCCAAGTTTGCGTAAACACAGACAAGAGACGAAACCACAGCAAAGAAAGAAAAAAAAAACCCAAACAAATCAGCAATGTCCTGTACTTGAAGCAGCTGGCCTACTCAACAAGTGATAGAGCACATTTTCAAATATTTTATAGATGACAGAACTAAACTTTCAAAAAGGAAAAAAAACAACAACTCATTATTACGATGAGATGCTTAACGGTGTCGAAATGGAATGAATAAATAAATGAATATGTAACAAGATTTCTCTTGATGTGAATAAATGCAAATTTCTTATTGTGTTTTCGCACCAATGCTGACATCAAAACGGTGCGCTTAGAGTAACTGTGCGTGAGACGTGTTAACCCTGCAACTGCTAGGGATTTGTTGGAGGGAGAGCTTAGGGGCACACTATATTTGATTTTGAAGAAACTGAGAAAACTCCTTAAAAAAACAAAACAAAACAAAAAAAAACAGGGTGTACCGCCACAAATTGACACGGATTAAGATTTACTAACGTGGTGTAGTGACTAACGTGGTGTAGTGACTCACGTGCTGGATTGCAATATCGAAGTAAATGAGTTCGAACTCCGATAGCGCTATTACGTTCACTTTTGGACAAATACCCTTGGGAAAGGTATGAACACCCTTATCTACCCCAGTTATGAGTTAAATAATACCACAACTGTTCTTTTATAACGGTAGATTTGGTATTAAATAACCCTCGAAGGTTGATATGCCATTAAACAAAGAAACCAAACCAAACGTTTTTTATGGCAAATATGCTGAAAAATGTTGCAGGAAAAAAATTGATTTTTAGCCAAGACTAAGATTTCTCCTCTCCTTCTCTTCCGCTGTGACTCAGTTTCTGCACGTAAAATCTATGATACCCACGTCGACACTGTTTCATTGATAACGCAACAAGTGAAACCCTTTTCAAGAAGTTCTCACGCTTATAAATATACAAAGTAGCCGGCTCACTTTGCGACATTTCGTTGAACAAGGCGCGGTGGGACGTGTTCCCTTTTTTCGACTAGAGTTCATTCTTTTTCTCTGTCTTCACCAAGATTAACTCATTGATAGAAATATGTCGCACAAATATTTGACAAGAACTTTAGAAGAAAACGACCAATCAGACCGTAAAAAAAGAAGAAGAAAGAGATTCATGAATAGATTGACTTGGAGTATGAACATGGTATGAATAAGAAGTCTCCGATTTCAGTATCTGAATACATGATCAAAGGAAAGCGTTTAAAACTGACAAGAATCGAATCAAACAAACTTCTTGTCGTTAAATTCGACATAGCCAAAAAAGTCGATATCGACCTTTGAGGTGGAAGGTCGTTAAGGCTGTTCAATTAGTCAATAAAATCCTGGGAGTCAGAAGGCGGAGGTTCGATAAACGAGGTGAGGATCGAAAGCAGAACTTTAGTGGATCGGTAACAATCTTCAAGAAATACTCTACTCTGTTCATTTCTTTACTGATTTATAATAATTATATTCCCTCGTACTTCAGTTAGATTAAACGATTTTATATAAAAATTCAGAATTACCTGTTGTATCGGTGGGGATTAGAATACACCCACTGTGTCACCTGAAGAAGAGTAAGGCCCCAACAAAAAGAGTGTCCTATATATGACAACAAACTGTATCTGATGACTAGGCTCAATTTCTGAAGATCTTGGGAGTATGGAATACCTCTTCATTACCATTACTCCCAGGTCCACTCTTACTCAGAATGTTTGTACCATTTAGAGGTCCCATTTACAGGTCAAACAGATCTGTTTAAAAATTATTTGTATTCAACAGCATAGTATGAAAAAAAAAACCTTTCAAGAAACAGCTACACAAAAAATGTAAATATGAACATACAAAGAACATGATTCCTTAACCTCTAGGCATAAAATAACCCTAGATGAGTTGACATACCGTTAAAATCAATCAGTCTAATGTTTGGTGTGATTCTATGGAATATCAACCAGTGTTAGTCCCTTACAGCCAAATCCTGTTTTAACATATAATATTAAATATATGATTTGTAACCACATTTTGTAGAGACACGCAGTTAAATGATCAAACAGTTCTGTTTCTAACAATTCAATTTAGCGTAAGTAAACAAAGTTAAATGGTTCTGAATATTGCTATGTATCACCAACAGTTTAATCAAACATCTGTCATTTGTTTACACACAGTTAAATGATCAAACAGTTCGATTTGAAACAATTCAATTTAGCATAAGTCAACAAAATAAATGTTTTTAAGTATTGCTATTTAACACAAACGATTCAATTAAACATCTGTCATTTGTTTACACACAGTTAAATGATCGATTTTAAACAATTAACAGTTCGATTTCAAATCATTCAATTTAACATAAGTCATTTGTTTGGATTCAGTTTAAATGTCAAACAGTTGTATTTGACCCATTTCCCCAAAGGTCCGGGACTGGTGCCTAATCATCAGATGCAGTTTAGTGTCACAACAGGACACTCTTTGCAGAGATGCAGCCAGTGTATTCTACAGCCCCAGCCGAGTGGGTGGAATAAGTTATGAGTACGATATGTTTTACGAATATACAAAATTGATAACACTCCATACTTGTAGCTTTGATCCATTCTAAACTGAGTATAAACTATGTTAGACTTGTCAATTCATTTTGGCTTCCTCTTCGATGCAATGATTCATTTTGGTCGTATGATGTGGAAGCTCGGCGACCCTATTTCCGATCCTTGACGTGACTATTTGCCTTTCATTTTGCGCTAATACACTTGAGGAAGGCATGATTTCATCACGACTCTCCCAACAGGTATGGGTAAAGGGTAGGGCAGGCTGTGCCCTATAGCAGTCCACGAGAAGTATTATAAACTCCAACCAAACCCTATAGCAGTCCACGAGAAATATTATAAACTCCAACCAAACCCTATAGCAGTCCACGAGAAGTATTATAAACTCCAACCAAACCCTATAGCAGTCCACGAGAAGTATTATAAACTCCAACCAAACCCTATAGCAGTCCACGAGAAGTATTATAAACTCCAACCAAACCCTATAGCAGTCCACGAGAAGTATTATAAACTCCAACCAAACCCTATAGCAGTCCTCGAGAAGTATTATAAACTCCAACCAAACCCTATAGCAGTCCACGAGAAGTATTATAAACTCCAACCAAACCCTATAGCAGTCCTCAAGAAGTATTATAAACTCCAACCAAACCCTATAGCAGTCCACGAGAAGTATTATAAACTCCAACCAAAAACTATAGCGGCCCACGAGAAGTATAATAAAATTCAACAAAACCCTTTAGCGGCCCACGAGAAGTATTATAAACTCCAACCAAACCCTATAGTGGTCCACGAGAAGTATTATCATATTTACCCAACCCCTCCGCTCGGGCAGGATATGACACAAGGTCAATTTTTTAAGCGGAGTTTAACAGGTTTGAATTCAGAGTTTTCCTTCTCCTAGACTAGTTGCCTAACCAAGGCTGAAGAACCTAGTCTGCCCTACTATTTACCCATAGCTGGAGGGAGAATAATTGGATTCATACCTTTCCCAAGGGTATTAGTGCTAAGTGAAATGCAATCAGTCAGGTCCAGGATTTGAACTCGTGTCGCCGTGTCCATATCCGGCGACGATAACCATTACACCACGGGCACCTCCACGAAAAGTATTATAATCTACAACCAAACTCGTCGGTGTGGTAGGGTGACTGTCCGAGTGGTGGTTTGGTTTGGTATCTTTGATTAATCACATATCAACCTCCGTGGGTTATTTGATGCGAAAGCTATCTTTGTAGAGCAGTAATGGTACTATTTAATTCATAGCAGGGGGTATAAAAGAGTTCATGCCTTTTCCAAGAGTTTTAGTACAAAAGTGAACATGATAGCACGACTGGAGATCGAACTTGTTTAGTACGTTATCACAGTCCAGCACGTGAGCCACTACGTTATGGAAGTTCTCCTCTACTCGACTGAGTTTCGATAAAAAGTAACTGAAATTAGTTTCTTTGTTTTAATGGCATATCAGTCATCGTGGGTTATGTAATGCCAAAACTATTCTTGTGGAAGAACACAAGTGATACTATTTAACTCATTGCTGGGGGGATAAGGAGTTTATACTTCCTCAAGGCTAACAGTTCGAAAGTGAACGTGTTAGCACAGTCGGAGTTTGAACTCACATACATCAAGGGCACACGACAGCACTTTTATCTATTACATATCAGGAAGTTTTTTTTTAAAAATAGAATCAAGAAGACAAAGGATTATACGAGTTATACAGTCTTTCTGAATCTGTTTGGCCAAGTAGATTTGGTTTACCGGCTGCGGCTCCCATAGGTCTCAGTGTGTTTGGATTCCCAGGCAGTCAGGTTTTATGCAGAGCCTCTCTCGCGTGACCTACAGTGTGGTATTCCCTTCAAGGAAAGCGCTTATCAACCTTATCAAATGGCATATCAACCTTCGTGGATTATTTAATGCCAAAGCCATCATTGTAGAAGAAGAACAGTGATAATTCTATTTAACCAATACCCGGAGAGGATAAGAGGGTTCATATCTTTCCCAAGGGCATTAGTCCAAATGTGAACGTAACGGCGTGACCGGAGATCGAACTCGTTTACTCCGAAACCACAGTGCAGCACTTGAGCCATTACGTCGTGGGAATTTCTCAATGAGATAGGTGCAGCCTAGGTGCGTGACGCCTTCCATCTAAAAGTGGATATCTTGTTTACATGAATATATAATTTACAAACAAAAAGACTGCTGTTTAAATTACAATATAAAACTCAAAGTTGATGGTTGGTTGGTTGTTTTTTATGGCATATCAACCCTTGTGGGTTATTTAATACCAAATCCTGTTTATACATATATTAAATATAAATGATTTGAATGCTAATAGCTGGAAGGTAACATTTTTAAATGAGTAAGAGCTAATTTGTTCGCTCATAGTTAAATGGTTTCTATTTACAAAGATAGCTTTGGCATCAAAACAGTTCTATTTCAAACAATTCAGATGGATTTGGCAATAAATAACTTACAAAGGTTGATATGCCACAAACAAAGAAAGAAATAACCCTAAATAAAGTTTGAGTTTAAAGGTATTCTTCTCACTTTATTAGTTAAATGATATTCTGATCTAACGCTGATAATTGTATTTAGAATTAATCATTCGTTTGCATACAGCACAATGGTTTCAAGCATTGCAACCTCACAGGAACATTTCTATTAAATATCAATTATCTGTTTGCACACGGTTAAATGGTTTCAAGTATTTGTATCTAACACTAATAATTTTATTTAGCATCAATAATTTTTTGCTTACACAATAAAATGGCCAAGCAGTTCTATTTGACCCACGGATGGGACCCTGACAAGTACCACAACTCCGATTCAGAGTAGGCCTGGTGTAATATAATGGCCGAGGGATTTCGTTTTATGCCTTTGGGTTTAGTTAGGCTGAGAACCTTTCGGCTCAGTGCATGGGTTACTTAGGTGCAACATTAACGCAGGTATTCACGCGCACGGGCGGAGTGGACGTGTCAATCGGAGATGTCACAATAGCCCAGATGGGAAACGGGGCTAGAGAGTGCAGGTGACGTCACGCACCGGAAGCGCGCGGGGGATTTGGGGGATTTTGAAAAAGTCAGTTAGTAGAGTTGAGAACTAGACACCGAACGAGAAGGGTCAACGTTCGCTTGCTCGCCGAAGCCAGGCCAGTAGTCTTGTGGCGGGTGCCACACGTGTTGGGGTGGGGGGTGATGCAGATGGAAAAGCCAGAATAGAAAGAATGTGTATCTCTCTCCTTATGTCGAAGAACCTTTAAACTCAAAGGTAATAAAAGGTTTCGTATCTGAACTAAGAAGTCGTAAGTGTTTTTCGTGTTTCGGGATTTCTATGTTCTATGTATATATGTTATGAACATTCTATGTATGTTTCACGTAGCCATATCATGGCTATGTAACACTGGGAGTAATGGTAATGAAGGAGTATTCTATTTTCCCGCAAGCTCCAGGACTAGAGCCTCATCATCAGACAGTTTAGTATCATATCCATTACACTTGTTGGATTTCAAGTATTGCTATCTAATACTAATAAATCTATTTGATATTAATAATTCTATTTCATCTTAATAATTTGTTTGCACAGTTAAATGGTCTCAAGTATAGTAAACGATTAAATAGTTCTATTTGACCCATAGATGGGACTCTAATAAGTAATACTTATCTCGGTCAGAGTGGACCTGGGAGTAATGGCAGTGAAGGGGTACTCCACATTCCTTAAAGCTTCAGAACTAGAGCTTCGCTATCAGATAGTTTACCCTTATGCAAAGAGGTGCAGTCGGTATATTGTTATCTTCTTAGTGATCCTTGGAAGGAACTTTATTTTGGTCTGTTTCTTTCTTTGTTTGTGGCATATCAACCTTTGTAGGTCATTTAATGCCAAATCAATTTTAATACAAATAAAAACAGTCCTATCTCAAACGAATCAGTTTAGCATAAGTACTGTTTAATTGTTAAAACATTTCTATTTTAAGCTATTCAGTTTAGTTAAACAGTTCTCTTTCAAACAATTCAGTTTAGTATAAGTATAGTTTTTTGTTTACACACAGTTAATGTCAAAACAGTTCTATTTCAAACAATTCAGATGGATTTGGCATTAAATAACTTACATAGGTTGATATGCCACAAACAAAGAAAGAAACAACCCCAAATAAAGTTTGAATTTAAAGGTATTCTTCTCTCTTTCTTTCTGTCCTTAATTCTCTTACAGCTTTCAAGCATCAATAAGAAGATAACAAGTGAATGGAGTAAGAAGAAAAAAAGGAGTCAGATACGAAACTCAGAATCATCCCAACAAAACCGAACAATTCACTGACAACCACTACCATAAATCAAAACAAACTAACAAACCTTCTTTATAAACCCCAAAAAGGACATAGATTTTCGTGAAAGACTATTAAGTGGAGGGAAGCAAAACGTAACGTTAAGCTATAATCAGGCATCCGAGCCTGGGCACATGTTTGGGTCCATGTCCTGTAAGGCTCATCAGGCTCACATTGCACTAAGAGAGCCGATGACCAGCAAAGTCTAGCAGGGTTCGAGTCTCATCTCGAGCCCGACTTCCTCTTCTCTCAACCCCCATTATAATCGACCTTCGTGTCATTGACCTCGTATCAAGTTTTGTCTGGTGGGAGGCAGTAACAAATAAAAACAAACTGAAGCAAATTGGCAACACACGATTAACTTATAACTTATAACTCACTGAAAATGACTCTAATATATTTTAACGCCTTGTCTGGGAGACATGACTATTTCTATTGGTTCAGAAAAACATATCCTCTATCACAAAATAGTCATAAAACCTCCAAATAAAGTTTGAGTTTAAAGGTATTCTCGTCTCTTTCCTTTCGTCCTTAATTCTCTTACAGCTTTCAAGGATCAATAAGAAGATAACAAGTGAATAGGGCAAAAAGAAGTAAAGGGAGTCAGATCCGAAACTCCCGAAAAACCAACGTATTTACCACCATCATAATACGAACTCTTTCTATATCCCAAAAGTATATAATTTTAAGTAACTAATAAAATAATTATTTGTAAACAATCATAGCTTCAAGGGTTTGGGTTTGGGTTTGTTGGGTTTTATGGCATATCAACCTTTTTAGGTTATTCAACGCCAAATCCACTCTTATGTAAATAATCTGTTCTATTTAAAATAATTCAGTTTAGCATAAGTACACGGTTTAATTGTCAAAAACATTTCCATTTCAAACTATTCAAGCAGTTATATGTAATAATTCAGTTAAGTGTAAATACAGTTTTAATGTCGAAAAACAGTTCTATTTCAAATAATTCAGTTAAGCATAAGCACGCAGTTTAAGTGTAAGTATGGTTTAATTGTCAAAAACGTTTCTATTTTAAGCTATTCTGTTTACTCAATTCATTTTAGCATAAGTATGCTGTTAGTTCTATTTAACCCATAGATATGGACCTATCAGGTGCTACCACTCCGGGCCAGAGTGGACCTGGGAGCGATGGCAATGAAGGGGTACTCCACATTCCCCAAAGCTCCAGCATTGCTGGAACCTCACCATCAGATTGTTTAGTGTCATATTCAGGACACTCGTTGGGGGGTCTTACCCCTCTGCAGAGAAGCAGTCGGTGTATTCTAAAGCCCCAGCTGACTGGGCAACATAGCTTCAAGTAACTATTCTTAATGGACAGAATTATATGGTATCAAGTATTTCTATCAAATACAAATACTTTTCAGATAGATATGTTTGACCCATAAATAGGACTAGTTTTGTCGACCGAGGACTAAGGTAATGAAAGGGTAACTACACTCTCTCCAATCTCAGAATTTGAGCATCTCCACCAGGTGCAGTTTAGCGTCATACCTAGAACACGTTGGGGGTATTACTTACCAGAAAACATGCAACAGGTTGTTATTAAATACATGATATCAGCCGCAAGAAACGTTCCCTGGGATAACCTACATGGCAGCACTTAAATTATCATAAAATACTAATTAGAAAAATGAATATATTTGTCAAATGAGTCATATCTACCATCGTCAAAAAGCTTCTCATATTTGAATGTTGCTAATGTTCCAGTCCGCTGTTTCCTAAAGAGTGTGTCACAATGCGTCTCTTATCAAGGACACGGACCTCAATTTATGTCCTTTTTTTTTCATTTACTTCCCATTCACACGAAAATGGAATATTTTGGTGGGTGACATCATTTAAGCGAAATATCTCGTCAACCACCTGAAAAAAACAACATTGTTTTTACGACAGTTAATAAACTCTCTTTAAATAACTATCCGATTCACTCAAAATAAAAATAAAAACAGGGTAAATTTATCGTGGAATATCTCGTCAACTGTATTGAACACTTAGAGTATTGATTGATTAATTGATTGATTGATGTTATTTGATGCCTGAAGGTTATGGAATTTCGTTCATTTTTTTTTTGTGTAGTTTCTTAGAAGTTTTTTTATGACCCATTAATGGGATTCGAACGGGTACTACCACTCCGGGTCAGAATGAACCCGGGAGTAATGGCAATAAAGAGTACTCCTAGAATGACAAATGAATAAATAAGAGATTTTCATTCTTCATTTACATTTTTCGTGATAGCCGAAGTGAACCGTTGTGAATGTGTCACAACGAAAAATGTAAATAAAATATCTTTTATTGCGGGTAAATATTTGATACATTCACAACAGTACACTTCGGCTATTACGAAAAATGTAAATGAAGTATGAATATCTTTTATTGTGGGTAAATATTTGACACATTCTTGTGGGTAAATATTTGACACATTCACAACCGTACACGTTATGAATGTAACGAATATTTGCATACAGTCTCTCTATTACGCCAGATTACGGATCAAGACATCTTCAGCAAGTACAGATCGTTTTCAGAGACATTTCATTTTGTATGTGATTACTAAATCCTTCGCATAAGCAGGATGTGACACAAAGTCAATTTCTAAGCCTAGTTTAACAGGTTTGAATTCAGTTTTCCTTCGCCTCGACTGGTTGCCATATCATGGTTAAAAAGCCCAGTCTACCTTATTGTTTACCCGTAGTTGGAGGGACACTAGTTGGATTTATACCTTTCCCTCGGGTATAAGCGCTGTACGAAATGCAAACAGACTCGCCCAGGATTTGAACCGAGGTCGCCGTGTACATTTTCAATGATGATAACCATTACACCACGAGCGCCTCCAATATTTCTTCTTGTTTTTATTCTTGAACTTAGTGGACACATCCAGGGTTGTAAAGTAAAAGTAAAGTTGGCGACCGTAGTCGAGGGTGACCTGGAGGCTCCCTTTTCGATAGCTACTACACCAAGGTGTAGGGGAGGGCGCTACACCTTTCCCTGGATTGCTCCCCTTTACCCTTGATTTTTACCATATAATGCTGAGCAAGGTAGCATCAAGTACCATTTTTAGAGTCTTTGGTATGACTCGACCTGGGATTGAACCCGGGTCTCCCGGGTCATTGGCGAACGCGCTAACCATTTTGCCAAACACTAGAAAAGCCTCTCTATTAAGGCAAATTGGATCAAGGAGTATTGGCCTTATGAATGAGCCTCGAGAGGTTGAATAGCTATTTCAAAGAACTTCCTTTACCATTCGTCAAGGCAACGCGTTTTTAATTTTTCTGGTGGGAATTGTGAATCGAAAATATGATACTAGATACCTCTTTGCTTAACACTCAGCATTATAAGATACGGATCAAGGGTAAAGTGGAGCAATCAAGAGAAAGGAGTAGCGCCCACCCCTACACCTCAGTGTAGTAGCTATTGAAAAGGGAGCTTTCGGATCACCCTCGACTATGGTCGCCGACTTATTTTATAATTTAAAAGAATAAACCTTTAAGCACCAGCCCAGTCAGCTGGGACAGAAGAATACACTGATTACATCTCTGCAGAAGGGTAAGACCCCTCTTCACACCAACGATGTCCTGGATATGATACTTAATCATCCGATGGTGAGGCTCTAGTACTGGAGCATTGGGGAGTATGGAGTACTCCTTCATTGCCATTACTCCCTGGTCCGTTTTGATCCAAATTAGAAGTATTTTTAAGGTCCCATAAATAGGTCGAACAAAACTGTTTGATCCTTTAACTGTGTGCAAACAAATGGCATGTTAAATTGAATTGCTATTGTTACATGGCAATACTTGAAATCATTTAACTGTGTGCAAACGAAGGAATGATGTTGAATGGAACTGTTACTGTAAAATAGCATTTAACTGTGTGACTAAACTAAATTATTGGTATTACATAGCAATACTCGGAACCATTTGACTGTGCGAATGAATGAATAATTTGATTAGAATTATCAGTGTTAAATAGCAATAATCCTAACCACTTCACATTGTGGAAACAAATTATTAATAGTGAATAGAAAAATAACTTTTAAGTAGCAATATTTGTGCAAACAATTTGTGTGCCAACAAATTAGCTCTGACTTAAAAAATAAAATAAAATCCAGAAATTAGAAATTATATGTGTATTCATTTAACCGTATGCCAAAAAATGACTAATGTTAAATCAGACTGCAAGTGTTAGCTCGCAATACTTGAAAGCATTAAACTGTGTGCAAACAAATGAGCTCTGGCTCGTTTAAAAGTGTTATCTCCAAAGTATGCACTTACAAATCATATATATTTTAACATATATGTATAAACTAGTTTTGGCATTAAATACCCTGTAACGGTTGATATGCCATAAAACCCAATCCAACCAAACCCAACCCAACCAAACTAAACCAAACCCAACGAAACCAATCCCTAATAACACATAAAAAGAAGTCCGAATAAAGCCTGAATAAATAGTATTAAATAATTACAATAAAAAGCTTGACACCTGGCAGGAATAAAACCAATCCTTGTTAAAGGGCGGATGAATATCTATAGTTCAACGGCTAACTAGAAATCCTTTACTAGAACTGGAGATCAGTGAAATAATTTCTCTTCACCTTGAAAAGTCAAACATAAACTCGACTGCAAAGCTTTCAAAAAAAAAAAAAAAAAAAGAAAAAGAAAAAGAAAAAAGAGATGTCTGTTCGTCACATGAAACGGAAACAAAAGAAAGGCTGGTGTTCAAACACATTTATACAAATTTCTGCCGACTGTGGGTCGTGGGAGGAAGACACAAAAACAGAAGGAAATAATAATAAGCTATTAGTAAGAGAGGAAACGGGTTGAGAAATAAAAAGAGTAAGCTTAACAAAAAGGAGATAGAGAATGATGGCTTTCAATTAGATTTACGAGGCTCATTACATAAGTTTCCAGACTTTTTTCGTATGGGCATTTTTATTGATAGTACACACATGAAACTCTAGTCCCCTTCGAAGTAATCACCTCCAATGCACTTTAATGCACTTGTACCGTTCTAACAACTGCTGGAAGGCCCCATCGAAGTCCTCTTGTGTGAGCATGTCAATGACCTTCGTCACAACCTCTTTCATCTCCCCCGTTGTCTCATAACAACAGCCTCTGAGCTTAGGGAATAACCAAAAGTCACAGGGAGCAAGGTCTTGGCTATAGGGAGGGTAAGCAACTGTCTTGATGCCCATCTTAGTCAAATAGTCTGTGACAAGGATGGAGTTGTGGAGTGGTGCATTGTCCTGGTGGAAATGCCACTGACCCGATTTGAAGAGTGCTGGCCTCTTCCGACGGAATCTCTTCCTGAACTCCCTTAAAAACTCAATATAGTATTCCTTGTTGACTATCTGTCTAGTGGGAACCCAGTGCATGTAGATCATGCCAGTGCTGTCAAAAAAAGGGATCATCAGAAGTTTGTGGGTGGATTTGCTCTGTCTGGCCTTCTTGGGTCTGGGAGAGCCAGCATGCTTCCTCTGGAAACTCTGTCTCTTCGTCTCTGGGTCATTGCAGTAGATCAAGCTTTCATCGCATGACATTTTTTCTATGTTTAAAACAGAATTTTATAGTATATCGTTCTTCTAAAGTCCAGATTGTATTTTTTAAATTCACCAGCTGTGACAATCAGGCTTTATTGGGGTGTATTCCAATTGCTGCTGTAGCTGTTCTTTGACTTGAAATTATAAAAATTGGTCTGTCATCTCATAAGATGTATAGCAATAACATGCTGGATTTTCAAGAGTCTACAACAATTTTAAATGCCTGTACAAAAATGTCTTGAAACTTATTGAATGCACCACGTATATATATATATATATATATATATATATATATCAGATGCTAATAATCATTCAGAGAGTTTTTTAACGGAATGGTAGGAGACTGAAGTATCCATAGCAACCCAGGATAACCTCACGTTATCATCAAGCTTTCTTAGTTTTTCACCAAATTCTGGAAATACCAGATAAAAATGCGGCTTCTTGTAATTCTTTGTTTTATTCGCAACTACCCAGTCAATGTAAATTGTAAATTAACCCAGCAACGTAGCGTAACATCAATGATGCAAGATTGCAATTAACAGACGAAAATGTGAACGTTTATATATATATATATATATATGTGTGTATGTAAGTGTGTTTGTATATGTAAGCATATATGTGCGTACGTATATATACGTATATGTATATATGCTTGTGTGTGTTCGTATGTATATATGTGCGTGTATGTAAGTATATGTACAGAGATTGGAGAAAATAATGAAAACACCAAGAATCTTAGTATCATAATTTTGAAACGCCAGTAAAACCATTAAACGTTTGTTATTTTTATGTTTTCAGATTTATCATCAATTTCTCTCGTCTTATTTTTACTAAAATTGTTTTTTTTTTCAGATCTCATCAGAAGAAATTAATCAAAATTCATTAAAATGGCAGATCTATCAGACTTTAAAAGAGGTCAAATTGTTGGTGCCCGTATGGCAGGCACTAGTGTTACAAAAACCGCTGAATTATTTGGTGAAGTAAGGAGTACTGTCTCGAAAATAATGACAGCCTTTGAAAAAGGAGGAAAAACCTCACCTAAGCAAAACATTGGAAGAAAGCGAAAGTTGTCTGATAGGGGCCATCGAAAATTAAAGCAGAGCTTAATGATCATCTCAAGAACCTAGTTTCCTCAAAAACTGTAAGAAAGAAATTGTACAAAGCCGGATTTCATGGGGTGGGGTGGGGTGTTGGTTCAGTAATCAGAAAACCATATTAAGATAAATTTGTTGAAATTTCCGGATTTTTCCATTATTTTGTTCAACCCTTGTATGCATACATGTGTGTACGTATATATATTACTATTGTTTACATACATCCGTTCATTATATATATATATATATATATATATATATATATATATATATATATATATATATATATATTTGAACGGATGTATGTAAACAATAGTGATTGTGATTCATAACCGTTTAAAATTTACTTCACAGCTCATGTCTCCTCGTGGCTAATGAAGCTTTGACTTGGCGTTTGAGACAACCGGGTTTCGATCACAGTTACGGGAAGATACTGTCTAGCCACACTGATGAGTTCTGATAGAACGAAACAGATGTATGTATATATATGCGTATATATATGTATGTATATATATGTAGGAATATATATATATATGTGTATTTGTATATATATGTTAGTATATATATATATATATATATATGTGTGTGTGTGTGTGTGTGTGTGTGTGTGTGTATATATGTGTGTATACATATGTATAAATATCTGTATATGTACGTATATACATATGTATGTATATATATTTCCATATATATGTGTGTATATATATATATATATATGTATATATATATATGTACATACACACACACACACACACACACACACACACACACACACACACACACACACACATATATATATATATATATAACACATGTCAACAAGATTGATTGATTTTAACAGCATATCAACCTGTAAATAGTTATTTCATACATTGCAGTTAAGGAATAGAAATCATTTACATTTTTTGTGTAGTTGTTTTTTGTGGGAGAGGTCTCTCTTTTCGTTTTTTTTTTTTGTTTTTTTTTTTTGTGCACACGGCCCTATCGAATACTGATAATTCTAGACAGATGTATTTGACCTACAGATGGGACCCAAACTGGTATTACTCTTCCGGATCAAAGCAGAAATGGGAGTAATGACAATAAAGAGTACTCCACACACGGCAAATCTCCAGAACTGGTGCTTTGCTGTCAGATGCATTTTAGTGTCACAATTTCATCGTTCCCCCCTGTCGATGTCAGCTCTACTACATAATTAAGTTACCTGAATTGATTTTTTCAATAAAAGTTTTAAAATAAAGCTGTAGTGTTGTTGTCTTTCGGACGACAATTTCATCGTTCCCCCTGTAGATGTCAGCTCTACTACATAATCAAGTTACCTGAATTGATTTTTTCAATAAAAGTTTTGAAATAAAACTGTAGTGTTGTTTTCTTTAGGACTGTCAGATGCATTTTTGTCTCACATCCAAGACTCGTTCTTTTTTTTAGTTAGGGATCTTACACCTATTCAGGGGATACAGCAAGCATATTCTAAGTTCGATCGACAGGGCGTACATGTCAACAAAAGGGCTGCGTATCTTCATCGATTCGATGTAAAATCTGTCAGTATCATTTTTTATTGCCGTTCTCGGACAAACAGGGTCATCTTGTTCGCTTGGCTTTCTTGTTGCTTTCACAAAGAAACCTCATTAACTCGGCTCCAGTCAGGTCAGTATGTTTATATTAAAATGCACTGAAGTATAATCTGTCACGGTATTCTCCAGCTTTCGGGAACTTCCCAGAGCTTTTTTCCCATCGATCTCCGGCCAGTGTAAATCTGACACGATAACCGAATTCCTCTCCTCACTCTAATAAAAAGCGGATCGAGAAAAGAGCTGACCACCGTGAGAATTTCGTTGTGTATCATTCCTTTGAAGTTGCAAGAACAAAGAATGGATGCCGCGATTTGACGCATGTCTAGAAGGTCTTTCTGTCTCCACACAACTGCAAACTGTGACAAGGTCAGATCTAATGCGTGGGGAACCGATATATTCATCCAATATAGAAAACAACTGAAGGTAGCTTAATCCTTATTTTTCTCTTTGCGAGTATAACAAACCAGTAGTAACTGGTGGTCTTCACTGAAGTCCTAGTGACAGTAAGTCTCTTCAGCTCTCCATGACTCTTCACAGTATTCTAGTCGATCTCAATAGTACTGTGGTCTAGACAATCTCTCTTAATAACGCTGTAGTTTGGATGGTCTCCACGTCTTCTCTTATTTCCAAGTCTTCCAGTCTCTTTCAACCCAGTCGGTTGGGGCTGTAGAATACACCGACTGCATCTCTGCTGAGAGGTAAGAACCCCGCCCCACAATGAGTGTCCTAGACATGACATTAAACAATCTCATAGTAAGGCTCCAGTAAGGTTGACACTTTAGGGAACATGGAGTATCGCTTCATTGCAATTGCTCGAAGGTCCACTCTGACCCAGAGTAGTGACACATAATAGGGCCCTATCTATAGGTCAAATAGATGTTTGTTTGTTTGCGTTTTATGGCATGTAACCTTTGTAAGTTATCTAATGCCAAATCCATTTTTATACAAATAAACAGTTCTATTTCAAATAATGCAGTTTAGCATAAGCCCACGGTATAATTGTCAAAAAAACTTTCTATTTGAAGTTATTCAGTTTAGTCAAACAGATCTAATTCAAACAATTTAGGTTAGTATAACAATAGTTTTTGTTTACACACAGTTAAATGTAAAAACAGTTCTATTTTAAACAATTCAGTTGAGTGTAAGTACAATTTCAATGTCAAAAACTGTTCTATTTCAAAGTACAATTTTTTGTTTACAGACAGTTAAATGTAAAAACAGTTCTTTTTCAGACAGTTCAGTTTAGCATAAGCACACAGTTTAGTTCAATTTGATCCATAGATAGGACCCTATCAGGTACTACCACTCCGGGTTATAGGGTACCTGGGAGTGATGGTAATAAAAGGGTACTCCGCACTCCCCAAAGCTCTAGCATTACAGGAGTCTCACCATTAGATTGTTTTGTGTCATATCCAGGATACTCATTGGGGGAGTCTTAGCCCTTTGCAGTGATGCAGTCGATATATTCTGCAGCCCCAGTCGATTGGGCCAAGGTCAAATTGAACTGCTTGACATTTAAACTGAATGCAAATATATGACTTCGGCAAAATTGAATTGTTAGAAATAGAACTGTTTGATCATTTAACTGCGTGTAAACAAGCGACTGATTCTAATTCAATGGTTAGTTATGATAGCAATACTTGGAACCATTTAAATTTGTTGAGTTATACTAAATTGAATTGTTAGAAATAGAACTGTTTGCTCTTTTAACTGGGTGTACCTAAAATATGTTTACAAATCATATATTTTCGGTATTAAATAACCAACAATGGTTGATATGTTATGAAACCAAACCAAACCAAATCCTGTCCCTTTACCAACAATTTGGGAATTATTTCTAGCGCTCCAATTACAACTAGTATAACCATCACCTTATTATTATTATTTGTGAATTTTTCACACCAGTAGAAACATGATTTTTCACTGTAGTCTGAACGACAGTAAGTTTCTTCATGTCTATAGAACTCTTGTAAGTATTTAAGACGATTTTAACAGTGTTGTGGTCTAGATAGTTTAAATTCTTCCTCTAATCAACATTTCATCTAGTCTCTTTTTCTAGGTACGAGGAGACAATTCCAAATCTTCTTACTATGATTGGTATCACTGTAACTTTCATGTTCCATAACTTTTCAGTTCTTTGGTAAGGTCGACGTATTGGTTCTTTCAATCTGTGGTCTGATGGTACGACAAAATGTACCAGTTAACATGATGTTTTTGTTAATTGAAACTATATCTGATCGTCTGGCCAGGATTGAGTGATCCGTTTTAAACAGAAACTTAAAAAAAAAATTCTTGCGTCTAATTTTCTATGATAGATACCGGTTTGAGCATATCCCATCTGTTAGTATGGTCAAACTTCAGTTACTTGCACAATTCTCAGTGGATTACCTTTCCCACCCTGTCATGCCTGGTCCTATTTTCCTTCTGCGTTAGTTTGCTGCATTTTCTTATAATGTGATTGTTTCATCTCTCTCTCTCTCTCTCTCTCTCTCTCTCTCTCTCTCTCTCTCTCTCTCTCAATCCCTTTTTCTTGCTCTCCCTCTCTCTCTCTTTCTTTCTCAACATAGCCTACATTTGATATTATCCCGCATACTATTATTATTATTATTATCATTGTTATTGTTTTTGTTATTCTATGCTTTTAATAAATCTTCTAATTCAATTTTAAATCTATTAATTTGTTTCACTTTTATGAGTTGATTCAGACAGCAACTTTTTTAAAAATTTGATGTGAGATGATATTAAAATGTTGAGATGCCCAAGGAGGTATAACATACAAACAAACAATAATAATCATAATAATAATAATGGGGACGAATCAAGACCATTCAAACTATAGCATTGTTGAGGTCGGTCAGAATACTGATAAGGATCCTGGAAACCTCAGACACTTGTGAAAGACAATCATTTTACGTTAATGTGAAAAACTTACTATAATAATAATAGCAAAAAGAGAGATAAGAACCTAGACTTTGCTTGAGAATTAAAAAGACTATGAAACACGAAAGTGACGGTGATACCAACTGTTATTGGTGCACTCGGAACAATCCTCAAAGCATTGGTAAAAGGACTGGAAGACTTGGAGTAAGAGGACTATTGGAGATCATCCAGACTACAGCATTATTAAGATCGGTCAGAATACCGAGAAGAGTCCTGGAGACTTGAGAAGGCTTGCTGCCACTCAAACTCCAGTGGAAAATCATCAGCTTACGCTGGTGTGAAAAACCCTCAAATGAATAATAATAATAATAATAATAATAATAATAATAATAATAATAATAATAATAATAATACTTTAACATACAAACGGATCACCTAATCCCGGCCAGAAGACCAGACATAATAATAATCTACAAAAAAAGAAAACGAGAACTTGCAAAATAGTCGACTTTGCTGTCCCGGCTTGACCACAGAATAAAACTGAAAGAATGTGAAAAGAAGGATAAGTACCTCGACCTTGCTAGAGAATTGAAAAAACAGTGGAACATGCAGGTGACAATTATACCAATTGTAATTGGTGCTTTTGGAACAGTAACAAAAGGATTACTAAAGGGACTAGAGGACTTGGAAGTTGGCGGACGAGTGGAGACCATCCAAACGACAGCATAATTGAGAACGGCCAGAATACTGAGAAGAGTCCTGGAGACTTGAGGAGACTTGCTGTCACTCAGACTCTAGTGAAAACCATCGGCTAACGCTGATGTGAAAAGCTCTAATGAGGGAATAATAATAATAATAATAATTATCATTATTTGAAAACATTGCAAATTATGTACCTTTCTCTCCGTCTATCAAGATTATAAAGTTTCAAGGTTGTGAGGCATTTCCAGAAGTCAGATCTATTCTCACAAATCATGTCACAAATGTTTCGAGGTAAGTTTTGTTGAATTCTTTCAATTTTCTTAATTGAGTTTTTATCAGTCGGTGACAAAAGAGGGCAACCATATTTTCGTATATCGATTGCAATAGAGTATCATTAAAGAATTAGATTGATTAGTTGATTTTCATGACATGCCAAACCGTCTAAGGCTATTGTATGCCGAGAGGTTATAGAATCGCATTCATAATTCGTTCATAAATATATTCTTTATGTAGTTGTTTCTTAAGAGGGATTTTTTTGGCACGCAATCCTATCGAATACCAAAATTTTTTAAATAGAATAATTTGACCCACAGATGGGAGCTTAACAGGTACAACCACTGCAAGTAAGAATCGACCTTAACAGGTACAACCACTGCAAGTCAGAATCGACCTTAACAGGTACAATCACTGCAAGTCAGATGTCCTCAAAGGAATCTTATCTCTAGTTTTAAAAGTTCTTAATATCTAAAACGTAATTGTGCGTGTGTATGTGTGCTTCGTGATTATAGTCAGGACTAGGCTAGTGAATTCTTTTTTGGTGTGGAGGATCCAACGAACGTCTTCTGAGTCCTACTGACACTGTTGTATAGATAAAGTTTTATGGCGTAAATGACTTCTTTCCCGTTGTAATTAGTCAGGACCAGGCTAGTGAATTCTTTTTTGGTGGGGAGGATCCAACCAACGTCTTCGGAGTCCTACTGACACTGTTGTATAGATAAAGTTTTATGGCGTAAATGACTTCTTTCCCGTTATAATTAGTCAGGACCAGGCTAGTGAATTCTTTTTTGGTGGGGAGGATCCAACCAACGTCTTCTGAGTCCTACTGACACTGTTGTATAGATAAAGTTTTATGGCGTAAATGACTTCTTTCCCGTTATAATTAGTCAGGACCAGGCTAGTGAATTCTTTTTTGGTGGGGAGGATCCAACCAACGTCTTCGGAGTCCTACTGACACTGTTGTATAGATAAAGTTTTATGGCGTAAATGACTTCTTTCCCGTTATAATTTCCTGAGGAGTGACCGAAAGGTTTTGCTTAAGGTGAAAGATATAAAAATAACTAAGAACAAAACAAACTATGGCGATTTTTATTGTATGCGACCTTGGAGTGGGTTAGATATATAAATAAAAAATAACCATGACTATGTTTGTAAAAACAATAATACGTCAAAGCATTACAGACATGTCTATATGTGTTTCCTTGTCTTTCTTTATCCAAGCCCATTCATCAATAAATGACCCCTCATACATTTATGACAATAGGATTTGTCTCAGGGAGTGCTACTATATTCAACACACCCTATATGGCTTAAGTGTTGCTCAAAAACTGAAATACGTTTAAGTCACGCTGAAAACAGCAGTTTCCGTGAGATCTCCGGAATTGAGCCGTCCTGTGCAAGTTTAATATCTAGATGAGCGACTAATAAAGTGGTTTAGCTTGAAAAAAAATAATGTGAATTTGGTAGATTAAAGTTGATCCAATTTTTGGTTATGGTACCAAAGGTTTAAAGTTGACTCTTTAAATGTTAATCTTTCGATGTTAATTTAGATTTTGGTCAACATTCACCAGATAAGTCCACAATTAACGCAAGATTATATATATATATATATATATATATATATATATATATATATATATATATATATATATAGTCATCCACAGACAGACTGTTTCGTTGTATCATAACTTTTCAGTGTGCCAAAAGAGGCGTGATGCTTCAAGCTGAGATCGAAACCCGGCTAACTTTACGCCAGCTCGATCACATACCTTATATATATGTATAAAAGATACACACACTCATTTTTTATATGAATATATATATATAAGAGTTTTATATATTTTTATCTTATATATAAGTGTGTGTGTGTGAGTGTGTATTCCCTGTATATATGTATGTGCGTATCTTATATATGTATACATATATATAAGATACACACAGCTATATAAAAGGCTTATATGTATATATATATATATATATATATATATATAAGGCAAATATATATGGCTTATATATATATATATATATATACTTTATGTGTATATATATATATATATATATATATATGCCAATATACACAGACATATATGCTCCTTATGCGATATGCGTATATATATACATATATATATGTGTGTGTGTGTATAAACATGCCCCACACATATACATACTCTCTCTATATATATATTTATACGATAGATAAACATATATATGCCATATATAAATAAATGAATGTATATATAATTTATATATATACTGATATATGTATATATCTATATCTATATCTATCTATATATATATATATATAGTTCACACACACACACACACACACATATATATATATATATAGTTCATGCACACATACATACGTGTATATATATATATATATATATATATGTTAACTACATATTTTTATATACTGGCTTTACACCAAATATGAAGTTGCAAATTTTGATAAAATCACCAACTTTTCGGTATTCTCCTTTCGTGGGGCTTCAAGCACCGGGTAATCCACCCAGTTCTTACCCTGAATTGACAGATATTACCAGGGGAGAAGCTGAACTGTCTAGGTTTATTTATTAATTTATTTTTTTACAATGTCTGATACTCAAATTTGCTAGGTAGGTCATTTTTCTTCTGACAAAATAAAGGAATTTTTCTTAAATTAAAAAAAGCAAAAGCAAGTCTTTAGTTAATGACTCTTTTGTTAAAATGTCATTCTAGTATTTCCGACGCAGCTGAACATCTTGCATAGGATATTGAAAAGGTTCCACCTATTTTGAGTCAAATGTTCAACTGCTCATGGAGATGTCTGTCTATCTTGGTATTTAAAATCATCCTGTTTCGTCGGAATTAGATCGGTCTGTCATATTGTGCTGGTACTTGTCGTGGAGTATTAAATAAACAGTTTTAAAGTCTTTATTTCCATACAAATGATATACCTTCAGGGAGTAAATTAGAACCATTAACTAGTGAAATGAAACAGAATCTTCCAAAGACAAAATGTTGCATAGATCAGTATTTTTCGAATTTTTCGGAGCCGAGACCCGCTTGAATAGTTTGAAATGGAAATGTTTTTGACAATTAAACTGTGTACTTATGCTAAACTGAACTATTTTTCAATAGAACAGATTATTTACATAAAAACGGATTTGGCGTTAAATAACCCCCAAAGGTTGATATGCCATAAAACCAAACCAACCAAACCAAACCAAAATAACATTTTAAGGTTCTTCTTGAAAATTCTGCTAAAGCCACTCATAAACATACCGAGAAAATTATTTATATCCAACTAGACATCAAATTAAGACATTTTATAGAAGACTTTGATACAGTTCTGAAAAAAAAAAAAATGAAAAAATATGAAGTAAAAAAGCAGCACCCCTTGAAGTATGGAAGACCAGAAAGTTCGACAACATACTCCTTCGATTATGGAACGTTTTCTATGAAAAAATTATAATAGGAAAATTAACAAAAGGCTGTATCCTCTACTTTACCAAGAAAAGTGACCTCGAAATTATACTGAATTACAGAAGTATAACTCACACTTCTATAACTGTTAAGGTTTTTAATGTCCTGCTTCCCAATTTTCCCAAACCAGAAGTCAAGAAAATTCTTAATAAAAAGTCTGAATAAAGATCAAAATGACTTTTGGAGAAATCGATAACAACAACACAGATTCAGACCATACGTCGAATTACCGAAAGAGAAAGTGAAAAAATCTTGAGGCAACACTATTGTTCGTCGATTCATTTGATTCCATACACAAAGAAAAGATGGAGCAAATATTACTAATATATGGTTTCCCCAATGGCCCCGTCGGTTGGGGCTACAGAATGTACCAACTGCTTCTCTACAGAGAGGTAAGACTCCCACAACGAGTATTCTGGATATGGCACTAAACAATCTGACGGTGAAGCTCCAGTAATGCTGGAGCTTTGGGGAATGCGGAGTAACCCTTCATTGCCATTCATGTCTACTCTGGCCTGGAGTGGTAGTGCCTGATAGGGTCCTATCTATGGGTCAAATAGAACTAAACTGTGTACTTATGGTAAACTGAATTGTTTGAAATAGATCTGTTTATATGTATAAAAATGGATTTGGTATTAAATAACCTAAAATGATTGATATACCATAAAACCAAACCAATCAAACCAAACCAAACCAATCAAACCAAACCAAACCAAATGGTTTCCCCAAAGAAACTGTTACCGTTATGAAAATGCTTTACAAAAATACGAAAGCAGTTGTTCGTTTACACGATGGTAACACCGACTTCTTCGACATTTCCACTGGAGTCTTTCAATAAAATCATCATCATCATCATATCGCGCTGGTAGCACGGATATCCCTGAGCCTCTCTCGCCACTCCTCCCTATCGTTCATGGCCCTAGGCAGGTCTTCAGGACAACATCCCGTATCCTCACATAGCTGCTGAATGTATGTTCGTGCTGGTCGTCTTGCTTTTGCACGGCCATGTGTGGGGGTCCATAAGAGTACATCACTTATGAGTTCGTCCCTGCTTCTCCAGCAGTGTCCTGCATGTCTGGTTTGTCTAACTTGAATAGTTTTCGTGATAGGAGGTAGGTGGCCGTACAGTTGGTGTCTTGTGGGGTGTTGCCGCCAAGACTTGTTCAAGATTGCACGCAGTATTCTTGTGTAATTGCCGTCTAGCTTCTTCTCCAGCCCTTTTGTTAGCGTCCATGTAGTGCACCCATATAGCAGTATCGATATGACCGCTGCCTGGAAGAAACTGCGTTTCATTTTATCGGTTAGGTCTGATTTCCATATAATCGATCGCCTGTTTCACATTTAAAAAGACAAGAAGGTTGGTTGGTTGGTTGGTTGGTTTGTTGGGTTTTATGGCATATCAACCTTTGTAAGTTTTTTAACGCCAAATCCATTTTTATACAAATAGTCAGTTCTATTTCAAAGCATTCAGTTTAGCATGAGTACACAGTTTAATTGTCAAAAACATTTCTATTTCAAGTTATTCAGTTTATTCAAACAGTTCTAATTCAGCTAATTCAGTTTTGTTTACACACAGTTAAATGTCAAATCAGTTCTATATTAAGTTTAGTGTAAGTAGAGTTTCAATGTCAAAAACAGTTACATTTCAAACAATTCAGTTTAGCATAAGCACGCAGTTTAAATGTAAGTACAGTCTAATTGTGAAAAACATTTCTATTTCAAGCTATTTAGTCCACGCAAATACACCTGCCCAAGCCGAATCTCTGCTGCATAGACTGGAGCAGGCAGCAAGAGGCATTAGTCTCTACATGAATGCAAATAAAACAGATTACATGAGCTTTGAACTAGAAGTAGCAATCTACACTTTAAGTGTTAAGCTTTTGAAATTAGATTAATTCACGTACCTCTACAGTTATATCTCATCTACTGAAAGCGATGTTATCATACACCTAGCGAAGTCATGGACTGCTATATCATCATCATCATGTCGCGCCGTCTGCGCGGATATCCCTGACCGTCTCTCGCCATTTCTCCCTATCACTCATCGCCTCCGGCAGGTCTTCAGGATTACAACCCGTGTCCTCACATAGCTGCTGTATGTAAGTTCGTGCTGGTCGTCCCACACTTGCACATCCATGAGTGGGGGTCCACAGGAGTACATCGCTTATGAGCTCGTCCTTGCTTCTCCAGCAGTGTCCCGCGTGTCTGGTTCGTCGAACTTGTATAGTTTTTGTGATGGGGGGCAAGTGTCCGTATAGTTGGAGTCTCGTGGGGTGTTGTCGCCAGGACTTGTTTAATACTGCTCTCAACATTCTTGTGTAATTTCCGTCCAGCCTCCTCTCCAGCCGCTTCGTAAGCGTCCATGTGGTGCATCCATATAGCAGTATCGACACAACCGCTGCCTGGAAGAAACTGCGTTTCATTTTATCTGTTAGGTCCGACTTCCATATGATCGAGAGCCTATCGATAGCTGTCCATGCCTTCGTCAGTCGTGTGTCGATGTCCTTCTCGGTTGATGAGACGCTGCTTCCTAGGTAGGTGAATTTGTCGACTAGTTTCAGAGAGGCTCCGTCTAGTGTGGCAATGTTGCCTGTTTGGTTGTAACACATATATTCGGTTTTGTTTGCATTGACATGTAGGCCAATGCCAGCTGCAGCTCGTTCCAGACTATGTAGTAGTGTCTCTGCTTGATTAGGCGTATTCGCTAGTAACGCCAAGTCATCAGCGTAGTCGGCGTCCGTGATTGTTTTTGCAGGGTACCTTTTGCTTCTTCTCTTAGTCAGCTCAAAGCCATTTTCTCTGATTTTGTCGATCGAAGTCCTAAGCACATAGTCTAGACAGATGATAAAGAGGTACGGGGCTAGTGTGTCTCCTTGTAGTACTCCTGCAACAATGTCGAAGTATTCCGTGTCTCCATCTGGTGAACGTACTTTTACTTTGGTGTTTCTGTAGAGAATCATTATCGCTGCTACGGTTTCTTTTGGTAGGCCGTAAGCTAGTAGGATTTGCTCCATCTTCCCTCTGTGTATGGAATCGAAGGCCTTGGTAAAGTCGACAAATAGTAATGTCGCCTGTAAGTTTTTTGCCCGAACGCCTTCCAGGATTCTACGGATGGTCAGTATTTGTGAGGTTGTGGATCTATTTCTCCGGAAGCCATTTTGGTTTTTCCTAAGGATGTTTTCCATTTTGGGTTCTATGCGGTTTCGTAGTAGGGCATTGTAGATTTTGGCTGCTATGGATGTAAGTGTTATCCCTCGGTAGTTCTTGGCTAGTCCGAGGTCGCCTTTTTTAGGGAATGGAAGGATGCATCCCTTCGTCCATCTTTCTATCCTATTTTGACTATAGACTGCGTTGCATTGGCGGAGCAGTATATCGTCGAATTGTCTCGTCTTCCACACTTCTGGGGGGATCTCGTCTAGCCCCGCCGCTTTCCTATTTTTAATTCTTCTGAGAACCATGTCGAGTTCTTCTTTGCTATATACGGGTTATCTATCATATAGAAATCTGAATTCTTTGATAGAATAAAATAAAACGGGAGGTTTTCCAAGCTGTGGTTGTGTCACTACTACTGTATGGATGCACCATCTGGATTCTAACGATGTACATGGAGAAAAAGCTAGAGAGGAACCACACAAGAGTACTGCGCGCTATTTTGAACAAATCATGGAAGATAGACTCCTCAGAACAGGAGCTGTAAGGCCGCTTAAATCCTATCTCACAAGTAAAACGAACAAGACATGATGGGAACTGCTGGTTAGTAAGGATGAAATCATAAGTAATGTCCTATTATGAATTCCTACACTTCGACGTGTCTGTCTTGGCTAAAGAGAAAATACAGTGTAGAGGACTAGCCAGGAACAAAGGATGATAGGGACTAATGTGCAAAAAGGAATCAGAGAACTGCATGCTGTCAGTATGACTTAGTAATTATATATATATATATATATATATATATATATAGAGAGAGAGAGAGAGAGAACAGTAAATCTTCGCTTTCCAGAGGTATTGAATAAAAGCTAACTGAGGAAGGGGTGTGTCTTCGTATAGATTCTCTGTCGCGTTCACCGGTGTTAAATGCCCAGCATCCCTAGTTTTCTGGAAACATTCCACGCACAGGCATATATATTTGGACACATATACAGTTACGTACCCCATACATATACACACTACGGATTCACATACATATATACTGTGACGGCAAATTGTCTAAAATCCCTAAACGGGACTTTATTTTCGCACGTGTGAAGACGGGGCAGGTTGGCACTTGATCCCCTACAGAAATAAGTCCTGTTCAGAGTTCTTTTCTCAGGCAGATAAGAACTGGCATATTACGTGAGGGAATAATTTAGGGCCAGACTGGCCACCGCTGGCAAAGGGGTCCAAAATTTCACACTATCACACACCCACCAGGCCGCTAAACTTCTTCCCCTTCCGATAATAAAAGAATACGGGCCTATAGGTCTTAGTTGTAATAATATTAATATTGCTACCGTCGGCAACTCCGGTTTCCCGTGTGATACTTTAGGAATTAAGAGGACAGTTCTAAGCAAGATAATGTAAGGCGAATAGAAGCTGAAAGGAAAGCATGGAATAATAACATAGACCACATGGTAAAATGAGAATACATAAGTTCTTTACTACGGTTATATACATATATATGTTCAAAGTGTCAAAAATATATAATAGGATAGTCCATGAATATAAATGTCTTTTCTTGGCTTTTATCCTTTTTCAAATTGAGAGAGAGTGGTAAACAAAATTTGGGTGTAAAGGGAAAATGTCCCAAAGTTACTTATCTTATTTTTTTGACGGGGTTCCACTGGAGAATTTCTCTTCTTTCACGGGCTAATAGACTTTGTACTGTTTTTAATGCTGGCTTGAGAGACTCAGGTCTCTCGTGTCTCAGTCTTTTGTCTTTAGCCCGGAGTGAAATGGCTATCGTCCGTCTCCCACGAGCGTTGCCCAAAAAACTACCTTTTTTTTTTAAAATGAAAATACATAGGTTCTTTACTACGTTGAGGGGAAGGGGACCCCACTTCCGTTTGAGGCTCCCGCCAATCATTTGGCTTCATTTTTCTTTCCCCTTCCGATGTCCGGCGACCCAAGGTCACTTAAGTGCAAACATCTGTGTGACCCACATTCTCTCATAACGGTCACTTTTTGACTGCTAGATAATTTTAGTTCAACGGAGGAGAGAGTATCATTCCCACCTCCTCGTTTCCGTGAGCCATCACGTGACATATACGCTCATAGAGACTTGCACATATATGTACTCGCCCGCATATATAATCATACTTATGGACACTAACAGGCACTAATGGGTCAGAAGAAGTCTACCTAGGTTTCGCCTTTCCGAATCATCTGGATAAAACTAACTCTGCCAGAGTTAAACTTAGGAATTAACCTAAAATAGATAATATATATATATATATATATATATATATATATATATATATAAGTCCTCGTGGCGTGGTGGCTATAACCCTGCACTGCAACAACGTTGGACTAATACCATTTTTAAAGGTATGAACCTGCTTACCACCCCCTAGCAATGGGTTGGATAATATCACAGCTATCTCCTATAAGGGTGGATTTAGGATTAGATTACTCACAAAGGTTGATGCGTCTTTTAAAACAAAAGAAACCAAGAAACAAATATATGTTCTCCTATGGACCCCCTCATATGGACGACCAGCTCGAACCTACATACAGCAGCTCTGTGAGGATACGGGATGTAGCCCTGAGGACCTACCAGAAGCGATGAACGATAGGGAGGATTGGCGAGAGAGAGGGTCAGGGATATCCGTGCTGGTGGTGCGACATGATGATGATGATGATATATATATATATATATATATATATGAGCTCTCTCTCTCTCACTCAATTTTGTATATATATATATATATATATATATACATACTCTCACTCTCTCACACACACAAGCACAGGTATATATATATATATATACTCTCACGCACCCATATATATATATATATATATATATACTCTCGCTCTCTCTCACACAAACATATATATACTCTCACACTTACGTATATACACTCACACACACATATATATTCACACACACACATATACTAACACACATATATCTACTCTCTCTCTTATATACACACACACACATATATATGCTCACACACGTATATCTACTCTCTCTCTCTCTTTCACATTCACGCATATATACTCACACACATACACACGCATATATATATATATATTTATATATACTCTCTCTCTCACACACACACACATATATATATATGTATACTCTCACACATACACATATATATACTCACATACATACACGCATATATATATACACTAACACACATTTAAACTCTCTCTCTCTCTCTCTCTCTCTCTCTCTCTCTCATACAATCACACACACATGCGTGTAATCTTGGTTTAAAACCACAAAATGCCAGCGCAAATGATTTATTTTCCAACAAGAATAAAGAACAAAAACTGTAAAAATATGTAAAGAATATCATTTAAACATTTTTGTATGAACACAAAAATGAATAAATTTGATAAAAAAATTAAGTGATTAATATCCCTTACATATCTATACTTGGATTCACTTGAATAAAAGAATACTGAATCATTATGCCGAGACCAAATAGTTCATATTCATTCAAGCAAAGGTTTTTTTTTTTCATAATTTAATCACAAAAAGATTATGATGTGCCAGTTTACCTTCAGAGATCTAAGTGTCTCATTGAAGTCTAAGAAGCCTTTATAATCAGTTAAAACTCTGGCACCATTAACCATTTGACTCCTGCACAGCATGACATAGCACTTCACACTAGGCACAGTTTTCTTGTCAATAAAATCACTATATCAATACAATTCCAATATTGATAACTTTTTAACTAATAATAATAATAATAATAATAATCTCACACAAGAAGACCTGGACATGGCTACGAAAGAGAAACCAAAAGACAGAAACTGAATCTCTTCGAATAGCAACAAAAAACAACGCCATAAGGACAAATTATCTTATAGCCAAAATTGATAATACGCAATAGATTAGCAAGCGTAGATTATGCAATGATAGATACGAAACCATTAATCCCATAATAAGCGAATATAGCAAACTAGCACAAAGAGAGTATAAGAATAAACACGACAGGGTGGGAAATGTGATATTCAGAAAATTGTGCAAGAAATTGAAATTTGATGATAAAATCAAATGGTTTATGCACAAATCAGAATCCGTCAGGGAGAATGAGACATATAAAATTCGTTGGGATTTTGAGGTACAAACAGATCCTCTAATCCTGGCCAGAAGACTAGACCTAGTGATAATTGATTTAAAAAAGAGAACTTGTTGTATAGTAGACTTTGCTGTCCTTGCAGCCACAAAGTGAAAAACAAAGAAAGCGAAAAGAGAAACAAGTACTAAAGAAAAAAAAAAAAAAAAAAAAAAGCTGTGGAACATCAGGGTGACGGTGAAATTAAATGTAATTAGCATGTTTGGAACTGTCCCCAGAGCCTTGGAAAGGGGGCTGGAAGAGTTCAAAATGAGAGGACGAATCGAAAAAGTCCAAACTACAGCATTATTCAAGATCGACCAGAATACTGAAAAGAGACCGAGAGACCTGAGGAGACTTGTTGTCACTCAACCTCCAGTGAAAGACCATCCGCTAATGCTGGCTTGAAAAAAACTCACAAGTAGAATAAGGATAATTGATAAATGGTATATGCTGCAACCAAAATCTGTCCGAGAAAATGAGACAGAAAATTCTCTGGGACTTAAAAATACAAACGAACCATCCAATCTAAGTTTAAAAAAAAATAGAGCCCGTTTTAATTAACGAGAAGTAAAGTACTTGTCGTCAAGTGGATTTTTTCCGTTCCAGTCGACCACGGAGTGAAAGTGAAAAAAAGCGAAAAATTGAACACATACTAGAACCTTGCCAGAGAGTTAAAACAAAAAGTTGCTGAAGATCATAATGACAGAAATACTACTAATAATTGTTGGAGCACATGAAACAATCCTAAAGGACCTGGAAAAATACTGGGGGCGGGGAACAGGAGATCCGAAGAAAAATCAAGACGGGCCAGACTACAGCCCTAATGAAATTGGCTAGAATATTTAGAAGATTCCTGTGGAACTGAAGTGAATCACTGTCACAAAGAGTTCAGAGAAAAAAACACCAGATAGTACTTGATATAGAAGTGGATCATCCAATCCCTGTCAGAAGACCAGACCTAGTGTTAATTATGAAAAATAAAAGAATTTGTCTTCTAGTGGATTTTGCTGTTCCATTGGACTATATAAATGAAAGTAGAAAGACAAATTCTTGCATCTAGCCAGTGAACTAAAATAGATGTGAAACATGAAAGTGACGGTAATAGCAATTGTTATTGAAAGGTCAAGCAACGATTCCCAAACGCCAGGAAAGGAGACTGGGGAAACGAGTTCAGAGGAATTATCGAGACCATCCAGACCACGGCACTGTTAAGATCAGAGAGTATACTTCGAAGAATTCTAAGGGCCGGAGGAGACCTGCTGTCATTCAGACTTCAGTGAATAATAATAATAATAATAATAATAATAATAACGCCAGAGGAAGAATTGATACCGTTAAAACACAATAGTGCCGAGATCAGCTAGGATATTTAGGAGAGTTCTGGAGACCGACGGAGATTTACCGTCGATCAGACATTAGTGAAAAACACCAGTATTTTCTGGTGTGAAAAATACGCCAAGTGTAAAATTATGACCCTACATTGAAATTTTAACAAGCCATCAATTCATCGTCAAAAACTTTCTTATTTTAGAAATTTGTCGCAGGAAATTAAGAGTTAACTAAACACATGCATAAATACGAACTAGGCGCCTCGGGTGGTGTAATGGTTAACAAGCTGAACGAGAAAACCTTCACGAGTTCGAGTCTTATTGGGTGCCACATTCATACAGCCATGTACCACATCTAAGTAAAAAGCTTAGTAAATAGCTGCATGAATACAGATAATAAAAAGGGATGATAAATCGGATATGGTAAAAAGAGAACGATTCTACATGAGAAATACAGTTAGAATTTGAAGTTTTATATAAAACTTTAGATAGTTTAGATTAAAGCTAATCCTTCTTAAGAGGCTGATAAGTGATCTGTTCAGAGATCCCAAGATATTTACATCATTAATAAAAATCCTTAGTTTATCCTATTTACCAACCCCTCCGCTCGGGCAGGATATGACACAAGGTCAATTTTTAAGCGGAGTTTAACAGGTTTGAATTCAGAGTATTCCTTCTTCTAGACTAGTTGCCTCGCAAAGGCTGAAGAACATAGTCTGCCCTACTATTTACCCATAGATGGAGGGAGAATAATTGGATTCATACCTTTCCCAAGGGTACTAGTGCAATGTGAAATGCAATCAGTCAGGTCGAGGATTTGAACTCGTGTAGCCGTGTCCATTTCCTACGACGATAACAATTACACCAACGGCACCTCCTGAGTTTATAGAATTAATTTTTGAAGCCAACAATTCATCCTCATCCTTCCCAATAGGTTTGGTTTAGAGACTTTAACAGCACAACAACTCTTTATGGGTCATTTAATGTCAAAATTTGATTTTACGGGTAATAAGTGGATGGACGATATTACGTACTCTTTTTTAAACACCAAATAACATATTTACTATAGGTCGAGTAATGCATCCCGTTACTATAACAACAGAATTTCTTTGTTATATAACTATGATATATAGTGACCTGGGTATGACACTATGATATATAGTGTCTTGAATATGACACTATGATATATAGTGTCTTTGGTATGAGACTATGATATATATAGTGACATGGGTATGACACTATGATTTATAGTGTCTTGAGTATGACACTATGATACATATTGTCTTGAGTATGAGACTATAATATATAGTGACCTGGGTATGACACTATGATATATAGTGACTTGAGTATGACACTATGATATATAATGTCTGGGGTATCAGACAATGATATATAGTGTCCTGGGTATGACACTAAACTATATCCGGTGCTAAGCACCATTTCTGAAAGATTGAGGGGGTGTGGTATTTCCCGTTCGTTGCCATAACTCATTGGTTCAATCTAACCCGGAGTGATGGTACATTTTTAGGTACCATCAATGTGTCTAATAGATCTGTTTAGAAATTATTTATATTTGATAAGAATACTTATAATCTCATAACTGTGTAAACATTTTTAATTAAAAAGTAAAAGTTACAAGGAACCATATTATCATGTACAAATTATCAGTTTTAAGAAAAGTTTCTTCAAACTATGATTGTTTATAAATGACTACTATTCGTTACTCGAAATCGTAATCATCATCATCATCATGTCGTGCTGGTAGCACGGATATCCCTGAGCCTCTCTCGCCACTTTTCCCTATCGTTCATCGCCTCAGGCAGGTCTTCTGGACAACATCTCGTATCCTCACATAGTTGCTGAATGTATGTTCGTGCTGGTCGTCCTGCTTTTGCACGGGCATGTGTGGGGATCCACAAGAGTACATCACTTATGAGTTCGTCCCTGCTTCTCCAGCAGTGTCCTGCATGTCTGGTTCGTCTAACTTGAATAGTTTTCGTGATAGGAGGCAGGTGGACAAAGGTTAACATGTCATAAAGCTAACTATATATATATATATATATATATATATATATATATATATATATATATACCAATCCTTCCACACGAACGGGATGTGACACAGAGTCAATTTTTAAAGCAGGTTTGAATGTAGTGTCTTCTGTCTCCAAGACCGGTTGCCATTCCAAGGATAAAGAGCCCAGTATGCCTACTTTTTAGATGGCGGGGGAATAGTTGGGTTCATGCTTTTCACAAAGGTATTTGCTCTATGTGAAATGCAGACAGCCTCATCCAGATTTGAACCCAGGTCGCCGAACTTTTTCCTGCGACAATAAAATCACACACACACACAATATATATATATATATATATATATATATATATATATATATATATATATATATATATATATATATATATATTTCCTCGAAACCAGACAGTTGATCCATTCACACCGATAGACAAGAAAATGCCTACAAGGCAATTCACTCATCCGTATGTATATGATTCTGCTGATAACATACTAGAAATACAATTTTCCATTATTCTTATTTACGTTAAATTATTTATTCATTTATTATTCACATAGGACAGGAGCGAAATGCATTCTAGCTGAGTTTGTGTGGTTGATTGAGTTTTATGACATATCAACCCTTCTAGATTATTTTATGCCAAATCCTGTTTTTACACACACACGAACATATATATATATATACGATTTGTAAACGCGTATTTAGATAACATTTTAAAACTACCCGTAGCTCATTTGTTTGCACATGGTTAAATGGTTTCAAGTATTGCAATGTAATCCCAATAATTAAATTTAGGGGCACAATTAAACGGTTTCAAGTATTCCTATTCAATACTGATAGTTCTATGCAATATTGCTCATTCGTTGGTATACAAATGGTTCCACGTAGTGCTATGTAACACTAACGAATTCAACAATTTAACATCAGTTATTTGTTTGCACACAGTCTATGGATCAAACAGTTCTATTTGACCTATAGATGGAACCCAAACAGGTACTACTACTCCGGGTTAGAGTAGACCTGGGAGTAATGACAAAAAAGAGGTAGTCCACATTCCCCAAAGTTTCAGGACTGAAGCCTCCCCATCAGATACAGTTTAGAGTCATATCAGGACACTCGTTGTGAGAAGAGACGCAGGAAAAGCATCTCTTCGACTTCTGCTTTGTAATTGTCTGAAATGTTTTCATTTTGGATGTTATCAGCACCATGCTTAAGTATTTGTGGCGGTCACTAGAGTATTTGATGCAGCCATAAAATCCAGTGATATCCACTTCAGGAAGAAAAATCTCTATTTACTCAAGTCAGAGAAAAGAACCGGTCACAACCGCAGACAAGAATATGCCTACTTTCTTTAGCCCGATACTAGCAAATGAAAGAAGATCTTAGGAGACAGTTAGAATTCCCTGATCACATCATACGCACAACACTTCACGCAGACTGAGTCATCTTCTGAGATGTAAGTAAGCAGGTTATCATGTGGGAAATAACCCAACCCTAGAAAGAGTATCTACTGGAAGATCATCAGAAGTTCTCAAAATACCAAGAGCTCTAGCCTAGTAGGCTGAGGCTGTAGAATACACCCACTGCATTTCTGCCGAAGGGTAAGACTCCCCCAACGAGTGTCTTGGATATGACACGAAACTGATGGTGAAGATCCAGTAATGCTGGAGCTTTGAGAAACGCAGAGTACTCTTTTATTGACATCGCTCCCAGGTCCACTCTAGCGCGTGATAAGATCCTATCTATGTTTAGTTCTATTTGACCAATAGAACTAAACAGTGTACTTATACTAAACTGAACTGTTTGAAAAAGAATTTTTTTTAATACATTTAACTGTGTATAAACAAAAACCATACTTATGTTAAACTTAATTGTTTGAAATAAAAGTAAAGTTGGCGACCATAGTCGAGGGTAACCCGAAGGCTCCCTTTTCGATAGCTACTACACCAAGGTGTAGGGGAGGGCGCTACTCCTTCCCTGAATTGCTCTACTTTACCCTTGATCCGTACCTTATAATGCTGAGTGTTAAGCAAGGAGGCATCAAGTACCATTTTTTGAGTCTTTGGTATGACTCGACCTGGGATTGAACCGAGGTCTCCCGGGCCATTGGCGAACACTCTAACCGCTAGGCCAATGGATTTGGCTTTAAATAACCGACAATTGCTAAATGCCATTAAATCAAACCAAACCAAGAGCGTGTGAAAGAATATAAAAGCCAGAGCTGGAAGACCTTTTAATAAGAATTTGCTCTTGGGAGTTTTCAGAGTACTTATTCTTCAAATAGAAGGCGCACTTTGCGTAACGTTTATCGTCAAAGGAACTGGAGACCAGAGCTCTAATAGTAATTTCAGATATATATTTATTGTCTATTAAAAGATAAATAGGAGCTTATGGACTCCGTGAATTTATCACTTTCAGAAATATTTTCGATAATAGATACCATCCGACCCCAACAACTTCTTTATATATTACAAAGAAAATAGAAAAACAAAGTAATCCAAACGTGATGAATTTATCATAAAGGAAAGTCAACGTTTCGGCTTTAGTAAACCTTTATCAGGACAATGAGATGGTGAGACAAGTGTTGCTAGAACAACGATAGATGTTTTATAATAAATTTATCACTTTTGAATTACTTTGTTTTTTCATTTACTTCAAACTGTCGTAATTTTTTCCGTTATTTAACCCCGTATATATATATATATATATATGTATATATATGGGGGTTGAGCACTCTGGCGAAGGAATTAACCCCGTATATATATATATATATATATATATATATATATATATATATATATATATATGGGGGTTGGGCACTCTGACGAAGGAATTGTCGGCCGCCGCTAGCGTAATGCAAAGCTCTTCGAAAGAATTGAGCACTCTGGTAGCCGATAGGGTATAAAAAATGTAAACAAACGGCTGCTGCTGCTGTTGCTAAATAAATACCTTAAAAAATCCCTTAGCCAACGTGGTCCGCTTGGTGGCCGAGAGGTCTGAGATTTAGTCTAACGTATAGTTGGACGGGTTTCGATCCCGGCTTCGAGCGTCCTGCGTGTCTAGCCACACTGAAGAGTTCTGATAGAACGAAACAGTCTGCCTGTGGATGACAATATATATATATATATATATATATATATATATATATATATATCATCCAAACCAATTGAACTCTGTAGAATTGTAGAAAGATAATTTTTCTCTATGGAGCCTGTATCCCTTTAAAAGCCACCATATTCACAGGCTGCTCCTGTTAGCAAAACCTACACAAAAACGAAATCACAGAATGTCAACAAGCGTGTTATGTTTCAGTAATTTCACCTTTGTTTAATAGTCCGGTAATTGAGGGGTTCGAGTCAGCATAGGATTTGGGTAACCTCTTCAATGTAGCCCCATTATAAGAATAAAAAGGGTGTTTTATATCATTAGTTGAGTTACTCGCAGGGACGTTGTTATTTAACGTATATTCTTACATTGCCTGAATATTTTAGATGAAGAATTGTCATCATTGCCAGTTTTTTTTTGGCTAGTTTTCCTTTCATCTTATTTCTATTGCTTTTAGAATCTGGGTAACCCCTTCAATGTATCTATCGCTTTTTAGAATCTAAGAAAACTCTTCAAAGCTTCTCCGTTATAAGATTTAAAAAGAATATTTTATATCATTAGTAGAGTTACTCACAGGGAAATACATATTTAATGTATATTTTTTCTAAATTCTTTTAAATGAAACATTGTTATTATTATGCGTTTTGTTTGTCTTTTTTAAAGGTTTTTTTTTTACATATTTTTAATCGTTAAAATCTTATTAAGCTGGGTTCTGAGAATACGCCGATTATACCTCTGTAGAAGGGTAGGACACCTCCAACGAGTGTCCTGTATAGGACCCTAAACTGCATATGATAGGTTCAAGTCTTGGAGTTTTGGATCGGTAGAACCTCTAGGGTTTCATGTATGGGTCAAATAGAACTGTTCAATCATTTAGTAAGGATTATTATTAGTTAGCATACTGCTTATTTATACAAATTATTTATATTAGGAATGGATGATAAATACATTTACTAATGTTAATTAGCAATACTTGAAACCATTTAACTGTGTGCAAACGAATGATAAATATGAAAAAGAATTATTCGTGTTAGATAAAAATACTTAGAGCCATTTGCATGTATGCAAGCAAATGAGCTATAATAAACTTCAGTGAATAATAATAATAATAATAATGATGTTACAACACGTTTAAAAATAATGTTACCTACAAACTATTCACTTATAAATTTTATATATATATATATATATATATATATAACAGGATTGGTCGTTAAATATTCCACAAAGCAGGATATGCCATAAAATGCCAACCAACCAATAAAACAATGATAAAATTGTAAAAGGATGGGAAGGCAATCATCAGCTGAGTCCCTAAGCAATAAAAAACATAAAGATAAAAATTTATATATATATATATATATATATATATATAAAGACAAATTTGTCGGTAAATTACCACTAATTTGAAAAATCTACTTAAAATCAAGTAAAGTTGGCGTCGGTAATCAAGGGTGACCCGAAGGCTTCTTTTTTCAATAGCTACAAAACCGAGGTGTAGGGGAAGGCACGACTCCTTTCTTTGGATTGTTCCACTTTACCCTTGATCCGTACCTTATAATGCTGAGTGTTAAGCAAGGTGGTATAAAGTACCATTTTTTAAACCTTTATTTTGACTCGACCTGGGATTGAACCCTGGTCTTCCGGGCCATTGGCGAACACCCTACCAACAGATAAATGAGCCAGTAGCGCCCCCCAACACCCCAGTGTAGTAGCTAATGAAAAAGGAGCCTAGAGTCGCCAACTTACTTACTAAAATCAAATATCGGTCTTATTTCTATAATGCCATCGGTACTTATATATCTATTAAAGAATTTACTTTCTTGAATTCTATCGCTTATTTAATCTTTTTATTTTGATTCTTCTGGGCTTCCTTATATATATCCAGCCACCCAAGAGCTCCACCACCCCACTACATTTTCAGGGCTTGGTAAATAAAAAAAGTGTTCATACTCTTATGGGAGTACCTTTAGAATATATTTTCAAACAGTCTCCATATGGAAATTTACTAAGCTTCTTGCTTAGATGTGGCACAAGGCCATATGAAAGGGGCACCAATGAGACTCGAACTCACTCTTGTAGGTTTGCTAGTCGAGCTTGCTAACCATTACACCACCAGAGGCGCCCTTCAAACAGTCTCCATATGTCTACTATCAGTTGTCAACTCATTCTTGTAATCTTCTAGAGGTAATTATAATTTTTTTGATATTTCTGTGGGAGTATCTTTATTAGAAAAGCAGAAGTGATATTATGGAGACCACCTGGGGAAGATTCCAATAATGTGTTGACAGAGATGGCAAACTGGTGGAAACTTTATGATGATATCAAAAGAATTCCCATAGAAATGTTAACCAGAGCATTCTATTTTTTTTTAGTTAGGCCTCCTTTAAATTACATTACCAGAATCAGAGATCTTTGCCACGCTCACAAAAATAACTTGGTTAATAAAATAAACAGATAAAAAGAATGAAATATCAGCTGATGAAGTTTTATTGTTCATTATTTTAGTCACCCAAAACGACCAGCTGACATCTTTCTATTTCTTTGGAGTCCGTGGGTGAGTTACTGCCAGAGTCAAATCATAATTGTCTTCAAGGTTTCTGCGTTGGTCAATGCATACCAATACTGTAAGAAGGCGTCGATGGTGTAATTGTTATCGTTCTAAGGAATGGACACAATGACCCGAGTTCGAATTCTGGACAAGGCTCTTTGCATATCACATAGCGCTAAAACCCTTGGGAAAGGTATGAAACCAGCTATTCTCCCTCCAACTATGGATAAGAAGTACAGTAATCTGGCCTCTTTAACTATGGTATGACAACCAATCTAGGAGAAGGAAAAATCTGAATTCAAATCTGTTAAACAGCACTTAAAATTAGATCTTGTATTGCATCCTGCTCGTGACGAAGTAGTTGGGCAAATGCCTATGTAATAAAAGTATAGCAGTTTATTGTTTGTAGCTTTGAGAAATGTCATTAGCTATTAACATTCCAACCACAGTTAAAATAGTTAAAGCCATTCTTATCATACTTGTGTTCAGGATGTGAGACTAAACTCTCTGCTGACATGTACACAAAGAAAGAGTTGTCTGAATAATATTTTGAATATTAATGTATTGTCTGAAGGAAACATTGCAAAATTCAGGATCTATATAAAAAATATCCTATTTTTCTCTATATATTTACCATAAAGTGAGAATGGTACATCGTTGCATGGCTTTTGAAAGCGTGGTAGTGTTGAAATGTTCGAACCAAAAGAATATCGCCCTGTCGGCAGATCTTAAAATATGCCGACTGCGACTCTTGCAGAAGAGTACACATCCCCTTACCAAAAAAGTTTGGGGTCGAGTGTATGACACTGAAATGTATCCGGTGGTAAGGCCCTAGTTCAGGATCCTCGGAAAGTGTGGAGTCACACCTTTGTTGCCATTATTCCCAGGTCCACTTTGATCTAGAGTGGTAATTGCTGTTGGGATCCGATTCGTGAGTCAAATAGTTTTGACAGTTATTAGTATTAGATGGGAATACTTGAAACTATATTACTGCATGCGAACATAGGATTATTAGTATTCATATTTAATAAGAATAGTTACTTGTAAGTATATAATCGCTTGCAGATTATTAGTTTTTGATTGAAATACTTGAAAACCTATAATTGTGTGAAAATTATTTGTATTAAGAATAGTTAGTTGAAGCTATAATTGTTTTCAAATGATGCTTATTAATTACTTAAAACGGTGTAATTGATTGCAAAAGAATCCTGACTTTAGCTTTTGATAACTCAACAAGGGTTGATATGCCGTAAAACTAACCAATCAACAAATCTAACAATATATTTATTTACAACACACTCCGAACTAACTGGTATGACTCAAAGCCAATTTCTGAAGCGAAGTTTAACAGGTTTGAATTTAGAGTTTTCCATCTCTCAGACCGGTTGCCGAACCAAGGTAAAAGAGCCCAGCCGAGTTTTGCACTGAACTGGTTTCGGCTGAGCTTTTCGCATGACGCCTGAAGCGCAACAAAATGGGAAATGCCAACAAGATGAAGCATTTCTGTGACGGACACGCATAAGCCTCGATTGGTAGGTGGCTCTTCTCTATAAAAGGGTTTGATTTGGTTTTAAGGCATATCAACCATTGTAGGTTATCTAATGCCGAAACCTCTTTATACATATGTATTAAATATATATGATTTGGTTTGGTTTGGGTTAGTTTTATGGCATATCAACCGTTGCAGGTTGTTTATGGCCAAATCCTTTTTATAGATATATTAAACATAAAGTAAAGTTGGCTGATTGTAGCCGAGGGTGACCCGAAGGCTCCCTTTTCAATAGCTACTACACCGAGAAGTAGGGAAGGGTGCAACTCCTTTCTCTGGATTGCTCCACTTTACCCTTGATCATTTCCTTATAATGCTGAGTGTTAAGTAAGGAAGCATCAAGTAACATTTTTTGAGTCTTTGGTATGACTCAACCTGGTCTCCCGGGCCATTGGCAAAAACTCTTCCCACTTTGGGAATGAGCCGGTTATGTATTAAATATATATGATTTATAAACACGTTTTGTTGATAACACTTTTTAGACGAACCTGGGCTCTTTTTTTGCACACAGTTAAATGATATCAATTATTGTTATGTTACAGTAACAATTATGTTACAGTAGCAATTATGTTACAGTAACAATTCAATATCAGTCATTTATTTGCACTCATTAAATGGATATACATATATAATTTGTAATTGGATAGTTTTTAGTAATTTCGTTTTGAAATGAGTTAGAACTAATTTGTTTTCATACTTGTATTACTATTGTCTCTACACAGTTAAATGGTTTCAATTATTGCTTTTTAACACTAATAACTCTATTGGATATTAATCATTTATTTGCACACAGTGAAGTGGTTACAAGTATCGCTATTAACATTTTATTCAACACCATTCATTTGCACATAGGCAAGTGGTTCCGAGTATTGCTATGCTTTAACAATATTTCAATTTAGGCACACAGTTAAAGAGTTTAAAATATCGTCATTTACCACTAATAATAATATTCAACATTACTCATTCATTTGCGCACAATTAAATGGTTCCAAATATTACTATGCATCACTTTCAATTCAATTAGACATCAGGCATTTGTTTTCACGCAGTTAAATGTCAAACAGTTCTATTTCTAACAATTCAAGTCATTTGTTTGCACACAGTTTAAATGTCGAACAGTTCTATTTGACCCATAGATAGAACTATATCAGAATGGACCAGGGAGCAATGGCAATGAAGGGGTACTCTATATTCTCTAAAGTTCCAGCATTACTGAAGCCTCACCATCAGATTTTTTAGTGTCATATCAGAACACTCGTTAGGGTGAGTCTTACTCTTCTGCAGAGATGCATGGTTGTATTTTACTGCCCCAGCCGACTGGGCCCACCATAAAATAAATTCATGTTAGATATAACTTGGTCGGAAGTCGGATAAATACCTCGCCTTGTAACTGACTATAACAGCCGCACACATTTACTAGTAAGTACAAAAGTTTTTCTTATTTACATGACCTAGATCTCGTCTCCTGGTTTAGATCATGGAATTTTCATCTATTAAAAATGTCCAAGGATCTTTTCCTCTTTAGAAGAGATCCTGGTTTGTATCCACTTCTGTTTGTTCGTATGGTCAATCCCAGTCGTTAGGTGTATTAACCCCTCGGAGAAGGCTAACAAAGTCAGATGACTAAGAGGCACAACATTATATAGTTCTCAAGTATCTATCAACATATTACTCAAATTTTTATTTGGCGATGTAATTTGGATAATGTTATTCGACAACATAGTTAAGAAATAGAACTGAAAGCTGAAAATAGTTGTTAAAATTAATTATTTATTCGTATAACATTTTTCGCCCATACAGTTTCAACAGATAAGACAAAATTGATAAATGATAACGGAATTTATGGATGTAGTCATGAAAACAGCTAAAAGCCGTTTGCTTGGTAACTGAAAAAATTATTTGAAACTAGGGAAAGGAGTAGTGCCCTCCCCTACACCTTCGTGTAGTAGCTATTGAAAAGGGAGCCTTCGGATCACCCTCGATTACGGTCGCCAACAACTTTTATTATTACTACATTATATATATATGAATTATTTTCATACCAGTTTTAATTCTCTGAGTGAGAGCAAGTCTTCACAGTTCTTCAGGACTCTTCTCAGTATTCTAGCTGATTTTAACAGCACTGTGGTGTGGATGGTCTCAATCATTCCTCAGAACTCCAGTTCTTCCAGTCTCTTTTCTATTGTGGGATTAATTCAAGAGCTCTAACTACAATATTACAGTCACTTTCATGTTCCACAGCCTTTTTTTTTTTTTTAGATCTCTGGAAACATGCAAGAATTTGTCAAGTATATATATCTTATATATATGAATAAAGCAGAATTTGGCATTAGATATTCAACAATGGTTGATATCCCATAGAACCAGACCAAAGCAAACTAATCTCTTTTCTAGCACAGATTGTACCATTTGTGAACATGGCTAAATTTTAGTCTCTTGCACAATGCATAGTCCGCTCGCATTAAAGGGGTAAGGGCTGTGTTTATTGCCCGGTGTCTGAAGTGTCCCTAAAAAGGTATACAGATGAGGCACGAGGATATTGTGCCCACTCCTCGGAACCATGATTCCTGCAGGTCATCCCACATTAATCCAACCTTGTGTCACTTTCCAACACCGTGGGTCGGTTGGATAAAAACCATTAACGATTTAATATGATGTAACCTGTTTCGATTGTTAGCATCGGTACCGAAACACACAGAGAAATTCGCTATTATTCATAGAGATTATCGTTTCTGGATTCTTTTCCAGGCATCTGTACTTTGATCTGTCGGAAGTGCCATATCTGGCATTGTGTTACCTTACACAGAGTTCTTTTGTGGTTCTCTTGTTTAGAGCTCTCCCTTGAATCTGTTAAAGATGGTAATTTACTCTAAAGGTCTATTATAAGAAAACAGGCTTTAGTCTCGCATTCCAAGCAGTAATTATTAATTTATGCTAATAAAACTTAAGGCATAACATACAATTAAGAAATGGGAAACAAAATATTGTCAAAAGCAACAGTGTGTGTATGACCATATTTCTGTCGCCATCTAAATTCATTTATATGTGACGTTAATACAGAAGAATGTGTTCCAATATCACAGCCATGAATTTTTCCTTTGTTTTCTTCGTTTGCGGTTCTTAAAAAGAAAATAGTCGACACTCTAATAAGTAGCAGCGGCTACCTTTGTAGGTGAGACCACACAATTTTTTTTTGTAAAGTTTTTGTAAATAAGTTTCACCTCCAAAAAGTAAAGACATTTGTAGAATAATGTTTATCGTCGCTGTTAATGGAAGCGACCAGTAGAATTCAAATCCTAGATCGAAGATGCTTGTGCTAATGTCCTTTCTGAAAGGTTTAAATCCATTTCTTCTCGTTCTATAAGAGCGTTTCCTTCTGGCCTCAAAACAGAGAGAAATGAAATGGTATTTTTTAAAAGTCGATGAAGGAAAGATCCTTTTGTTCCATAAATAGTAACCCATGTCCAATGCGGATTATGAACGGTTTCACTATCTCTAAAATTCAAACTCCTTATTTATCCTCTGCTGGACTCTGACCAACTAATCTTCTTAAGATCCCCAAATCTCACGTGATCGTTTCTTGCACTTCCCATGAGAGTTCCTCTAGTTGACTCTTTTTTGTCGGTCACTGGGTTTACCGCGGATGGAAAGGCTTCCACTACACAACTTTTTTTGATATGTTGAATAACGTTTTTTCCAAAGTGTTCGCTAGAAGAATTACCTCACAAGACTAATACTATGTAATGTCCTCACACCATCAACACCCGTGACAAAAGAAGTATAAGGGGTTTTGATAGTTAGATAGATTGGATTAGCGGTCAGCGTGATTGAAACAGGCTTGAGAAAGTTTGCGTTTTAAGTTTGAGCAGTTGGGTTTCTGGAGTGCTACAGAGCGGATGTGTTTTGGGGAGTTTAAACACTTTAGAAGCCTCTTTAATAGAAACTTTTCGAAGGTGCAAAGACTTTCATCCTCTCTTGGACGCACGGTTAGGAAACTCACTCAGATGGATTATTGGTACAAACATGAAAACCAAGCTGTAAATCCGTTGTTTTTCTCTTGCTTTAGTCACGAAGGATCAAGTGATAGCTCTCGAAACTTCTTATGACGTTATACTGGTTCATATAATTTACGCTGAAGCATTTTGTCCTATCCATAAAATTCTTACAAGAGTTTTTAAAAATAATTGTAAATGATTGAAGATAACAGCTGGAACTATAAGATGTGTGGTAAAAAATTATTGAGATTGAACCTTTGATGTTTCGAAATCAAAAAATCTAAATGAACACATGTCCACAGCTGAATAACTTATATAATTAAGTACTGATATCTAGAGCCTGGTGCCAAAATAGTGAATTGTGCGAGCGCTTCTATTCTTTATACCAGGCATAGATTGGCGCAACCTTTTGTTGTGTCCTAAATTTATCTCATGAGAACATGGAAGACATTAAAGGAAATACAACGGCGCAGCTCCAGACCATATCAAAAGTGGATTTTGAGAGGTGTTTCAACAAATTGAAAACTCGTTGGAATGAGTGTGTTGAATGCTAAGGAGACTATTTTGATGAAAAAAAAAGTTTCATATATGTATTGATAGTGACTGAGTTATCTACCCTTGCCAGGTGGGCAGTAACATGGAGTTATCTGCCCCTGACTAGTATAAAACGGGTAAAGAGGGAGCAGCCATTTTTTCATGCGACTCTGAATCAGAGACAAACTGGCTGATAAAGGCGCCTCTGGTGGTGTAATGGTTAGCAAGCTCGACTAGTAAACCTACACGAGTGAGTTCGAGTCTCATTGGGTGCCCCTTTCATATGGCCTTGTGCCACATCTGAGCAAAAAGCTTAGTAAATTTCCAAACTGGCTGATAACATCTTCCCTATTTTACAACATATAATTAATTTCTATCTCGATAAATACGGCTTCAGCCTTGATTAACTTTTGAACTGAATTCCTATTTTGTTTGGTTTGTCTGTTTTGGTTTTATGACATTGGAGGCTATTTTATGCCAAATCATTTTTATACATATATTAAATAAACAGTTTCTTGACATATTTTGTAGATAACAAGCCTGAGCTCATTTTTTTTTTGCACGCAGTTAAATGGTTTCACTTAATTTCAAACAATTCAGTTTAGCATAAGCACAGTCTTTCGTTTACACATAGTCATTAGTTTAAATATAGTTTTTTTGTTTAGTCACAGTTGAATTATCAAACAATTCTATTTTGAATAATTCACTTTAGCATAAGTACGCAGTTTTTTTTGTCTACATACAGTTAAACAATCAAACTGCTCTATTTCAAACAATTCAGTTTAGTATATCAACAAAGTTAAATGGTTCCAAGTATTGCTATGTATCACTAACAATTCAATTAAACATCATTCATTTGTTTACTCACAGTTAGATATTAAAGCAGTTTTATTTCAAACAATTCAGTTTAGCTTAAGTACAGTTTTTTGTAACACAAAGCTAAATTTAAAAATAGTTCTATTTCAACCATTTAAAATGATTTGGTGAGCATAAGTACACATTTTAAATGTCAAATAGTTCTATTTGACCCATAGATAGGACTTTATCAGGTGCTATCACTCCGGGCCAGAGTAAATCCGCATTCCTCAAAGCTCTTGTAGTACTAAAGCCACACCATCGGATTGTCTCGAGTCATATCCAGGACACTTACCCCTCTACAGGGATGCAGTCGGTGTATTCTGCAATCGCAGCAGATTGGGTCACTCGTTGGGGGTGTCTTACCCCTCTGCAGAAATACAGTCAGTATATTCTATAGCCCCAACCAACTCGTAATTCGTACCATGGAATCAGAACTTTTCTGAAATTATTCGAGATAAAGATTAATCTCTTATCTATAATAAATAGACGAATACGTGAATAATTGTCATCCTGATCAAACCTTTGGATTACAGTGTTCAGATGACCTATGTCTTCACATTTGTCTAAAATTGACATACCCAACTTGAAATTTTTTATTAATCATCTAATAGATATGGTTGTTCTTTTCAGTAAGTTAAAATGATTCGATGCTAAGGAATATGAAAATAAATTAATTCTTCTACTTTGAGAGTCCCTGGAGAAATATATGTCCCACTACGACTTCTACATTCTTCGTACAATAGAAAATACAATATCAGGAGAAAGTTAATGTCCATATTAATAAAATATAAGTCTAAATGGACTGCCATAATTTATAATACTACTATATTGTTCTCTTGAGATTTTTTAAGAAGATGAGGGTGCAAAGTTTTCTAAAAACATGAAAATAATAATGCAAACTAGTGGTATATGTACAACCCGGAATCCATCCTGAAGAATGAGACGCACAAAGTTCTCTGGGATTTTGAGATACAAGCGGATCACCTAATCTCGGCCAGACAAGGAGACTTAATTGTAGTCAACAAGACAAGAGAACCTGCCAAAATCGTGGATTTTGCCGTATTGGCAGACCACAAAGTAAAATTAAAAGGAAACGAAAAGAGAGATAAATACCTAGATATTGCTAGATAACTAAAAAAAAAAAAACAAACAAACTATGGAACATGAAGGTGACTGTGATACCAATTGTAATTGGTAGACTTGGAACAATCCGCAAATGATTGTTAAAAGGACTAGAAAACTTAAAAATCAGACGAGAAGTAGAGACGATCCAGCATTACTAAGATCGGCCATAATACTGAGAAGAGTCCTGGAGACTTGAGGAGACTTGCTGTCATTCAAACTCCATTGAAGAACTATTAGCTAAAGCTGGCATGAAAAACCTGTAAGAAGTAAAATAATAATAAAACAATGCATTTAAGATAATACTGATAACGAAGCCTATTTAGGATAGCATATGTTGGAAAAGCTATGTGATTTGGTTTGGTTTGGTTTGGTTTGGTTTTATGGCATATCAATCATTGTAGGTTATTTAATGTCTAATACATTTCTATACATATAAACAGTTCTATTTCAAATAATTCAGTTTAGTATAAGTACAGTTTTTTGTTTGCACACAGTTAAATGTCAAAACAATTGTATTTCAAACAATTCAGTTTAGCATAAGCATGCAGTTTAAATGTCAAAAACAGTTCTGTTTCAAACTATTCAGTTAAGTCAACAAAGTTAAATGGTTCTGAGTATGTTTATGTATCACTAACAATTCAATTAAACATCAGTCATTTGTTTACACACAGTTAAATGTAAAAACGGTTCTATTTTAAACAACTCAGTTTAGCATAAGCATAGAGTTTAGTTCTTTTTGACCCATAGATAGGACTCAATTATGTACTCCCTCTCTGAGCCAGAGTGGACCTGGGATCGATGGTAATAAAAGGGTACTCCGCATTCCCCCAACCTCCAGCATTATTGGAGCCTCACTATCAGATTGTTTCGTGCCATATCCAGGACATTATTTGAGGGAACTTTATCCCTTTGCAGTGAGTGCATTCTGTAGCCCCAACCGACTTGGCCAAATGTTATGTGGGATCCGAGGTTTTTCGAACTTAAGCTGAGGGAATGAACATGTTGTCACTTGATCTCAGTGACAAAAGAACAGTCAGACACGCTATTACAATTTTTTTTTTTTTTTTATAAATCGTCACCCAATAGAAGAGCCATCAATCTCTCTTATGCCCCAAAATATTAGTCTATTTCCCTTGGTGTCTAAAACTCAACACGTAACTTAAAAAAAAACTCTCTTTAATCTAATTCACTCGTGACTGTTCACAGCCAACAAAAAGAACTCTCATAGCTTCTATGTTTCTCGGATTCTTGTGGCCGGAGATTGAAATTTGACTTGCCATCCGTCGATCACATCAACGCAAATGTGCGCCACAACTAGTAAGTTGGTGAGAGATGTGGGTGGAGAGGTTATTACATAATTTTACTTTTTAACCATGTGCTTTGATGAAAGCGTGACTCGTGACGACAAAAAAAAAAAAAAAAAAAAAACAGGCTGAAAAATCACGCCGCAAACTTGTATAAAAGTCTGTTTAATTTTAATAGTTTTTATGATTTTCATTTGTGCAGTACAAATATTTTCCATTTTTGTAAATGTGTACAGAAAAACTAAGTCTGCCATTGTAATGGTTTTTATTTCTCTTTTTTTTAATGCGTATAATCACAAGATTAAACCGCATATAGCAATAACTGCAGGCGTAACTATGTATGTGTATGTTTCTGTATCAAGGGAGTGCTTGCTGAGCGCCAACTACCCACCAAAGATGCTAAATTCATCATAAATATTGAAAAAGCTCGTTCAATAATACAAGAATGGACAAGAATGGAAAACCCATTTTCCATCTAATGCCATTATCAATTTTGGCAAAAGTTCTATGATAGCACTGCGCACCAGACAGCTTCTTGCATCCTCATATGTCGCTAAAACAATGGTCGGATCATGGGGGAATGATAAAGATACAGATGAAGCATATTCTACAGATTCACATCATGGAAGTGTGAGTGGCGTAAGGATTATCGTTGTAGAACCCCCCCCCTGTGAATCAAGTTCAAATACTGGACGAGGGTGCGTTTCACTTCACGCTGAATCTCTTAGGAAATCGATAAAATCCATCATTTCTCTCTTCGGCTGTGGGTAGAATAGTGGAACGAACTACGCGCTCTAGCCTTGATACAGTAACCAGTTTAGGAGTAGGAAAACTCTGAATTCAAATCAGCCGCTTAAAAACCGACTTTGTGTAGCCTCCTGCTTGTAGTAGAGAGGTTTTAAAGGACAGATTAGGCTAATTGACTTTGATACTGCAACTGGTCTAAATGGAGAACCCTTAATTCAAACCAACCGTAAGTAAGTAAAGTTGGCGACCGTAGTGACCCCAAATCTCCCTTTTCGATAGTTACAACAACAAGGTGTAGGGGAGGGCGCAACTCATTTCCCTGGATTGCTCCACTTTACTCTTGATCCGTACCTTATAATGCTAAGTGTTAAGCAAGGAGACATCAAGTACTATTTTTTGAGTCTTTGGTATGACTCGACCAGGAACTGAACCCAGGTCTCACAGGTCATTGGTGAACACTCTAACTATCATGCCAATGTCAGGTACTCTATTTAGAAATTGACCTTAAGTTGCATCCTGCTATTGACTGAAGGGCTAAGTATATAACATCCTACGTCCGTTTCATAGTGAATGGTTTCATACATAATTCCGTTAAATGATTAAAAAAAAACTGTTGTGATAATTTTTAAATCAACCAAATCGTTTCTTTTAATTTATGAAAGCCCCATAAAATATAATTTGAAGTGAATTAATCACGGTAGCGCACACTGCAGTGAATTAATCACGGTAGCACACCACAGCCAATTAGAACATATATGAATCGAAGTAAGTTCCCGTGGCTTAGTAGCTAACGTACTCAACAGCTACATCGTAGTAAGTGAGTTCGATCTCCAGTCGCGCTATAACATTTACTTTCGGACTTATAGTCTTGGCCAGGCCAGTCGACTGAAGCTAAAGAATACAACGACAGCATTCCCGCAGAAGGATAAGACCCCACCCTCACAACGAGTGTCCTGTTTATGACAGTGAATAATCTGATGGTGAGGCTCAGTCTTGAACTTTTGGGGAATGTGGAGTACACCTTTATTGCCATTGCTCCCAGGTCCCCTCTGGATCGGAGTGGTAGCACCAGGTAGGACGCTTTTTATGGATCAAATGACTTATGCTAAATTGAATTGTTTGAAATAGAAATGTTAGATCATTCAACTATGTGTAAACAAAAAAATGTACTTAGTTAGGCTCAAGGGAATTATTTGAAATAAAACTGTTTATATGTATAAAAATGGGTTTGGCATTAAATATCCTAAAATGGTTGATATGTCTTAAAACCCAACAACCAACAAATACTCTTTGTAAAGGTGGGAACCCTTATCCCCTTCGTTATTATCGTACCCCTACTATTCTACCGCAAGGATGGTTTTGCATTAACTAACCCAGGAAGGTTGATATGCTATTAAACAAAGAAACCAAAGCAAAAAATTATATGAATCACTCAAATTTGTATGAGGCGTGGTTAAAAATGCTTTTTTTAAATATCAAAATTTACATGAAGACGTTTGTACAGCTCTATTCTTCTACAAGGATGGTTTTGGAATTGACTAACCCAGGAAAGTTGATATGCTATTAAACAAAACCAAACCGTTTAAACAACCAAAGCAAAACAATATAAGAATCACACAAATATATATATATATATGAGGCGTGGTTAAAAATGATTTTTTAAAGATATCAAAATTTACACGAAGATATTTACACAGCTCATCAAATCATGATTATACGGAACTGTGGTTATTTATGTTAAAGTTAAGTTGAGAACCTGTAAGGGTAACTCTAACAGCTAAAAAGATTTATAACAGCAAAAGTAATTGTGCAGGCACTTTTTCCGGGAGCATTTGTCTCAGATCAGTATTAAAGTTGACTTATAATTCCTTCTTTGGAACTCCGCTTTCTTGTTTGTTTTGTTTTTGTTTGTTTTTAGGGGAATGTGTGTGTGTGTGTGTGTGTGTGTTTTGTTTTACTTCTGATCAATATGCTTGGCACAGTGGTAATCGTGTGGGCAGTTGGTCCAATCTCTCGCTTCAATCTTCTGGTCGATATACTTGGTTCAGTAGTAATTGTGTGGGCTGTTGGTTCAATCTATTTTCTTGTTATCCCATAGCGCGAATTGTTAAAGAACAGAAAATGATGTTTTTTTTTGTTCTGAGAAGCCGATCCTCTCCAAGGCTTGTTCAGTTCATGCCTTGCTACTACATAATTCCATCGGCCAAAGTCTCTCTCATTGTTACTCTGAGACAGGCGCTCAAAATACAATCTGTAGGTATTTCTTGGTTTAGCTAATTAATTATTTCGGTTAACATAAAAAATAACTGTGCTTGTACAAAATAACCCACCTATAAAAGTTTGAGTTAATTTCGTTTTGATGTGAAAAAATGGTATAGAAATGAAATACTTATGTTCACTATCCATAGAACGTAAGTTTAAGTCATCTGCTTTATTTCATTGAACAGTTATACCCCCAGATTACATCCTCGACCCCCTGCTTTCCGAGGGTCCACTTGGCATTCGTGCAAGGTAGGTGAAATCAGTTACAAGCAAAGATTCACATTGCAATTGCCCTTTTGGCCTCGAGAATCATTGACTAGCATTGACAAGCAAAGATTCACATTGCGCTTGGCCTTTTGCCTTCGAGAATCATTCTTCTTTATCCTTTGCTACTTTTTCTTGACCTATTATTTTTCTCCATCTTTCTCTTTGAATTTAATCTTCTTCCCAGCCTTATCTTTAAAAATAAGTTCTCTTTTGTTTCTCTTTCCTCTAACAAGTAAAATATATCTCATTGTAAAGCGTTCTCGAATTCAAATGATAAGTGAAAAGAACAAACCTCTTAGTAATAGGACTATTAAACATTCCACGTTATTTACTAAGATTTGCAAAGATATGGCACACAGGCCTCGGATTGCCGCCAGTATCTCTTGTTTAAACGGTTATCCATCTAAGTATTGAAATGGCTCATTGGAGCTTAACTTCAAAGATCTGGTGTTATTCTATGTTAACAGCAAAAAGTGATATTTTCTCAGTGGATATCGGGAGTTTAAAAAAAACTGAGTTCATTTCGAAAAGAAAGGTATTTTAGTTACTTGAGAATTAGCTCGACTAATTTGGGTAGTGCTAATCTAATTGTAAAATCCGCGTATCTCCAAACTGGTTCTCTTTGTAAGTTTAAGTTCTTGTAAAATCCATACGGGTTATAGAGTCCCACAGCAATTTTATAAACTTGTGCTATTCTATTTGGATAGAATAGATGTCTCGACCCTACAAAAACTTTTTACAACTTCTATTGATCCCCCACCACCACCACTACCACCACCAGAGGTCAGCGCTGCCAATCCCACTTTCAATCTCAAGTCAAGTTACTCTGATTTATTTTCCGCTTCCAGAGTCCAATCGTTTTGGCCACCTCAGAGTCGGCAGGAGGACTGAGCCGGAAGAGAAAAGTGCATCCCCACATTTCAAATTTCAGCTTAATTATTTAAAATACCTAGTAAACTTTTATCCCCCTGTCGGCGAGGCGTGGGGCTATTGAATATACCGATTGTGCCTCTGCAGAGAGGTGAGACCTCTCCCCTCAACCAGTGTCCTGGATATAACACTAAACTATATCCGATGATGAAGCTCCAGTTCTAGGTCTTTGGGGAATGTGGAGTAACCATTCAGTGCCATTACTTCCAGGTCCACTCTGATTTGGGTTGGTAGTACCCGTCAGGGTCCAATCTATGGGTCAAATAGAACTGTTCAAAAATCTACAATACCTGAAACCATTTAACAATGAGTAAACCAATGATTAATTTCAAATTAGATAGGAATACTTGATAAATAAAAAAACTAATGTTAAATAGCAATACTTGAAGCCATCTAACTGTGTGCAAGCCAATGGTTAATGTTTAATAGAATTATTAGTATTAGATAGCAATATTGGAAACCATTTAACAGCATACACACAAATGAATGATACTAAATAGAATTATCAATGTTGGAGAACAAGAATTGAAACCATACAACTGCGTGCAAACAAATGAGCTATGGCTCACTTAGAAAATAATGTAACCTACTAACTATTTGCTTTCAAATCATATATATATATATATATATATATATATATATATATATATATATATATATATAAACAGGATTTGGCATTAAGTAACCTACCATGATTGATATGCTGTAAAATACAACCAACCAACCAACCAAAAAATTTGCGAAGTTATGTTTTCCATAAAAAAAAGAACAAAGTGTCGGGAATATGGCACGTCTAGCAGATAAAAGAACAAATTTCTGGAAAATAATCCAGAAACGATTATCTCTTTGAATAATTACGAATTTTTCAGCTTGTTTCTGTCCTCATGCTTGTATCAAAACGGGTTACATCATTAAATATTTTATATACATAGTCAATGTACAGTGTGTATTATATGTCGTAGCAATTAGCCTTTATCACAGTCATTGAATATCTAATTTCCATAATAATTCTAAAAAGAAGGTTTTTATATACCAAGAACTCTATTTAAAAAATTAAGATTTAATTTTGCACTAGGCCAGATGTATCTATTCACCCAACCCTGGCCCAGTCAGCTGGGGCAGCAGAATACACCGACTGCATCTCTGCAGAGGGGTGAGACCACCCCCAACAAGTGTCCTTTGGCCCAGTCGGCTGGGGCTGCAGAATACACCGATTGCTTCTCTACAGAGGGATAAGACCCACCACACCCGCCACTCACGAGTATCCTGGATATGATACTAAACTATCGGATGGTGAGGCTTCAGTAATACTGGAGCTTTGGGGAAGGTGAAGTATCCCTTCATTGCAATCGCTCCCAGGTCAACTTTAGACCGGAGTGGTAGCACTTGATAGGGTTGGGTAAATATGATAGGGTCCTATCTATTGATCAAATAGAAATGTTTAACAATTGTTTGGAATAGAACTGTTTAATCATTTAACTATATGTAAACAAATGACTTTTAATTGAATTGTTAGTGTTAAATAGCAATACTTGAAAACATTTAACTGTGTGCAAACAAATGATTAATAGTAAATAGAATTATTCGTATTAGAAATAAGTGAAACCATTTAACTGAGTTAAAAAAAAAAAGTGAATCGTTTAAAAATGTTATGTATAAAAAGGATTTGATATTAAATAACCTACAAGGGTTGATGTGCCATAAAACCAAACCAAACCAATCACCCAACTCATCCGACATGATGCGACAAAAAATCAATTTTTAAGCAGGGCACTGTAGCCCCAGATCATATAAACCTCCCCATCTCAGTGCCAGGCCCTAGGCCACTCATGAGAGACATATACAGCCAACCAAGCAATCTGTGACTTTGTTCGTATATAGATTTATCATCAACTGTTCTTTTATTTGTCGGTCATCAGAAGGTAGACAATCAATGGCCGCTGGATAAAGCAGCTGATAAGAATTTGCTGCTTCCCCCCACCACACACAAAGCAATCATTACTTTTATATATATATATATAAAGACTAACACCACGTCGGAAATGTGCCCTTTAAAACATAATTATTCATCAAGAGACGTTAATGTTAATAGGGGTTCGCTGTTTTATGTAATCAACAGGAAGGGTTCGGAAATTTTGTTAGTTTTTGGCCGAGCTGGAAAGTCAGACATCTAACTTACTAAATCAAGAGATTTCAAAGTAGATGCCGACAAGTCTTTTATAGTTTATCATTAATCAGAAAAGCGATGATAATAATAAAGAAGAAGAAGAAGAAGAAGAAGAAGAAGAAGAAGAAGAAGAAGAAGAAGAAGAAGAAGAAGGGGAGGAGGAGGACCAGAGAAGGGGAATGAGAAGAAAGAAATCGAAATGAAAGTGGAAGAAGAAGAAAAATTACCTGTACTTTTAATACTTCTTTGATCTAACACACAATGAGAAAACCAAACTGGATCGGTTATTGACTCAACATTCTACAAAGCTAGAGTCATCTCGTCATTGTTGGTTGGTGTTTCATGGCATATCAACTCTTGTGGGTTATTTAATTCTAGATTCTGCTTTTATATATAAACGATTTTTAAGCAATTAGTTTTACGTAACTTTATTTTTAAACAATTTAAGGCTTATTTGTTTGCGGGGAAGTCCCAGTGCCATAATAGTTGACGTGCTGGGCTGCACTTTCGAAGAAAACGATTTTGAACACGGGTTATCTTATGATATTCACTTTTGGACAAATACCCTAGGGAAACTTATGAACCTCCTTATCTCCTAAGCGATAGGTTGAATAGTATTACTACTGTTCTTCTACAATGATTGCTTTAGCATTAAATAACCCACGGAGGTTGATATGCCATTAAAACAAAGAACCTAAATCAATCCTTTATTGGCACGCGGTTAAATGGTTGCAAGTATTACTATTTATTTGTGAAGTAAGGACGAACTCATTAGCGACATTATCTAATGGACTCCTACGCATGGACACACCAGTGTGAGCCAACCAGCAAAAATTTACATCCACCAGTTCTGCGCGAATAATGGATGTGATCTAGAGGACTTGCCAAGAGTGATGACTGATAGGGACGGATGAAGAGAGAGAGAGAGAGAGAGAGAGAGAGAGAGAGAGAGTTAGGAGAAACCGTGTTGTCGGCTCGTCTTGATGATAATGCTGTAATATATTAATTCTCTGAAGCTGTGAATGATGTTGGAGACAAATATTTACAAGGTGTGTTCAAAAAGAACCAAGGCTGGAGGTGGTCTATTCATTTAAACAAACGAACGAAACGTTAATTTTCTTCAAAATACTCTCCTTTGCCATTCAGTACAGTTTATTCCGACGAGTTTTCCGTTAATCAAGGCACTACTAAAACTCCTCTTTTAGAATGGCGTAAAGCACATTTTCTTTTAATGCCTCTTACATCCTAAAGGCTAATACTTAAAAGATGAAATTTCAATTTAAGAAGGAAGAAAGAGTCGCACGGAGCTTGAAAGATGCTGAAATAGCACAATCCTGTATTTTGCACCCCCCACCACCACAAAAAACCCCAAACTTCTGATCAAAATGTATCAAGACTGACTTCAAAATTTGTTTATTGAATGAATTATCGAGACTCCAGTTTAGGCATCATCACTTTATCATACAAATCAATCGAATGCGCGCGTGGTGTAACAGCTATCGTTCTAAGAAATGGACACGTCGATCCAAGATCAAATTTATGTGCAAATATGCCAAAGAAGAAGTTATTTATAAAGGTCTGCTTTGTTATGACACAAGGCCGGATGTATAGGGCACCAAACAAGACTCGAACTCACTAATACTGGTTAGCCAGTCTAGCTTGCTAACCATTACACGACACAAGACTAAAGAGATATAACTAAGCTGTAGGTAGAGGTGCTCGTGGCGTAACGATTATCGTCCGAGAAAGTCGACTCGGCTATCAGAGTTCAAATCCTGAATGAGAATGTTTGCATTTCACATAATAACGTTAATAACCCTGAACTATGGGTAAATAGGAGGATAGACTAGGCCCTTGTAATGGCAACTGATCAAGGAGAAGGAATGCTCTGACTTCAAACCTGTTAAATTTCGCTTAAAACTAACATGCCGAATCCTGTCGGAGTGGGCTGATTAAATGAATATAACTCGTGGTATGTATTTATTGATATTTGTGGTTCAAACCTTGTATATGTGTTCTGTGGAGTGATCGTTATGCCGTAAGTTATATGACTCGGTTCTTAGGGAGTGGTCAGTTTTGCAGAAGTGACTGGTGAAAGAAGTGTAAATTTGGAAGAGGTGGCTTGTGAAAGGATGGTAATGCTTAGTTGTCAGGTAGAATTTTGTAGTAGAGATCTTTTTTAATTTTATCCTCCCTTAGTGGCTATGTGGGTTTTCTGAATGGGTATTAACGTTAGTGAGGAAGATAGTTAGGTGAAGGACAACATGAAAAAGTACACATCAAAATATGTTTTATAATATGATAACAGTGACTAACGGGGAATAAGAGAAAATACATACGTATAGCAAATAAAATACCTTTCACAAAAACACGTGCTTAAAACGTTAGAAAAAGAGCGTTACTAAGTTTGGCAGATACTCAAATAACCAGGTCACCGTTATACAGTATGGTTGGCCGAGTAAGGACAAGATGGCTATGTAACAGAAGTATAGTCTGGCGACATTCCGAACGCTCATAGGTTACTATTTATATACCCAAAGCGCATATGTAGGTGCTGACATGGCAAGTCTATATTTATTTATTTTATATTTAACCTTTTTTTCAGTTTACATAATCTAAGAGTCTGAAAATTAGTTTACTCTATCAGTTATGTAAAACTCATAATGTACTAAACAGTGCTTTTTGTACACAAGTCAAATAAGTGTGAAAACAGTGTATATTTCTCTGCAATGGCATAAGACACATTAGTTTGGATTATTCATATAATTCATTTTCGGTCATCCTGTCTCGAATATGATGTGGCATGTGTCTGGAAAAAAAGTTAATAATATAGTTTATGTGTATAATAGGCACCCCTAACTTTTAGGCAGAAAAATCTGGAAAATAGTGCGTCTTATACACAAATAATTTTAGAACATATTTTTGCTTCTATCAGGAAACATTAATGGTCGAAGAAATCAACCCCGTGCCTTGTGACAGAAATGCAATCATTTTCTTTTTTCACGCTAAAAAAAAGAAAAAAAAAAAAAAAAAAAAAAAAAAAAAAGAAACGGGACAAAACCCAAACTTCCGGGCGTTCAGGCTTGAATTAAAGTGTAATATCTGTTCATTTTCCGAATTCCGTATAAACAAGAAAAAAAAAAATGAGTCACGAAATGTGAGACAGAAATGCATTTATTTTTTCTTTTAAATCCCCACCCCAGCAAAATAAGATTAAAAACTAGATTATAACCAAATTTCCGGACCTTAAGGCTAGAATTTAAGTGTGGTATCTGTTTATTTCCTCCAGCTGTGTTCTTGTCTTCTAGGATGTGAAAACATTTTTTTATGAAAAAAAAAAAAACCCTTCTGATTTATCATCCGCCTTCATAGACATAGAAAACTGGGCAATTTTTGTTCCTTCCCACTCATAGACGTGTGGCTCCCTCCGTTAAATTGACCACGTGTCACAAATTGCACTCGCAGGAGGGTGGTTAAATAAAATTCCATATATAATGTTGGTCCTTTGAGAATTTAGCTAATATAATTCAAATTTCGAGTTCGATATTCAATCAATGAACGGACCACATTTTTTGCCTTGTGCTAAGACAACACTCGGCAGATTTGGTGATTTTTTTTTCGGAATGTGCCAGCAAAATTTAAAGTCACTCCCACTTTGTGAATTGGAAAATCCTTTCTGCAAAAATTCACAACGCACTTTATTTGGAAATTTTTGTAGACACTTATTTTATTTTTAAGCACTGAAATATGAATGGCACTCCGAATGGCTGATCATACAATAAACCCACAAGGATTTCTTTTTCGTCGAATTTTTAATGAGAATTTTATGATTTAACAAACAAAAATTACCCAGTGGGAACCTGTGCTCTCGTGATTCTACAATTAACTAAGTTAGTTGAAGACTTGTATATTTAACATTCAGTTGCAAATTTGATTGGCAATTGCTTTATTCTCTAAGTTAGCGGATTTTGAGCCTATTGCTCGAGAAGAAACTTCCACGTGTCAGCAGAGCTTAAAACGCATTGCATCCTCTGCAGAGGGGTCAGAACACCCACAAAAGAAGAGTCCCGGGTATGACATTAAACTACATCTGGTGGTAAGGCTCCAGTTTTGTAACTCTGGGGAACGTGGAATACCTTTTCATTGCGATTACTTTCAGGTCCACTTTAACTCGGAGGAGTACTACGCGCTAGGGCACCATCTACAGGTCAAGTAGACCTATCTGAAAATTATTCGTATTCGATAGGACCGTATAAAAAAAACTCTTCGGAAACAGCTAAACAAAAATATAAATCTACTATGAACGCGATTCTCTGATCTCTAGGCATAATATAATTCTAGACGGGTTGACAATCTCTTAAAAATAAGCAAGAAGAAACTTTGTATCTCGTGATAAAATTCCTCTCACTCAGAAGCTCAGTGTATATGAACTTTTTTTTTTTTTTTAAATTCTAGATGTCTTATTATTGAAGGTGTGGTTAGCTGTCACTGTATGCTAAATCGATAAAAGAAAAGAGGGAAGGAGGAAACATGTTCATGTGCCAAACTTAGTTGATAAATTTGTAGCGAAATTACCGGTATGACGACCATCGACAAGTCCACAAGTCATGTAGCCATAACTACTCGTTGAAAAATTGACTCTCATGTAAGAAAAAAAAATTAACTTATTTTAACCAGTTTTGTTAATTTTCAGAAAAAATGAATAGCATTAGGAAAAAATGGGCACTTGTCTAGAATAGCAAGCGGACGAAATGTCAGCGGTAAAGGATGGAAATTTACTAAGCTTTTTGCTTAGATATAGCACAAGGCCATATGAAAGGGGCACCCAATGATACTCGAACTCACTCGTGTAGGTTTATTAGTCGAGCTTGCTAACCATTACACCACCAGAGGCGCCTTGACAGTGGTAAAGGATGACTATGAACGACTTTCAATACATCAATTTTTTTTCAGCGGGATATTCTGTATAAGCAACGAAAGAGGAATGTTAAAAAAAAATCTTAGGAAAAAAAAAAAAAGAAAAAAGCTTTTCCGGAAATATTTTATCCTTTCACCCATCAGATTTTTGTAAAAACTAAAAATCAGATTTTATTTATTTTTGGCCAATACAGCCTAAAAAAAATTTCATCTCTGGTCGTCCGTAATGCTTGCTGTATTCTTCAAAAAAAAAAAAAAAAAAAAAAAAAGCTTTTCCGGTAAATTTTTATCCTTTCACCCATCAGATTTTTGTAAAAACGAAAAATCAGATTTTATTTATTTTTGGCCAATACATGTAAACAGCCTAAAAAAAATTCATCTCTGGTCGTCCGTAATGCTTGCTGTATTCTTCAAAAAAAAAAAAAAAAAAAAAAAGGACGTCGAATCTAATCTTTAGTAATCGCTAAAAATCAGATTCTACGGTTTTTTTTTTTTGTTTTGGTTTAAGGGGTAAAAATTTACAGCTTTTCCATAAAAGAGAAACCTAGATTTAAATTGATATTTACTAAGGTAACCGTAGCATAGCTCAAGGTTAGAAGTTTTGAGCATCCAGTTAGAACCAAACTCACTAAAAATAGTCTGACAGTCTAGCACTCTAACCGCATGAGACGCCCAGTAGTTTTTTTTTTTTTCAACAAGTCACCCAACCCTTCAGCAACGGGCAGGATGTATCACAAGGTCA